>JAOXOE010030849.1:0-12580 GCA_028565055.1 Phoeniculus purpureus
GGTGGGGTGTCCCTGCCCATGGCAGGGGGATTGGACTAGATGATTTTTCAAGGTCCCTTCCAATCCCTAATGATTCTATATTCCTTTGCTTTCATGGGAAGGAATTCATATGTTAATTTCTCTCCAAACACGGCTTGGGAAAGAAACAAGCCTAAAGTAGGGAAATAGCTGGAGCAACAAAGACTAACAAAAAAGCGATGCTAAGCTGATGCCTGCAGTCAGTCCCAGGGGTGTCTGTGCTTGGGCTCCTAGTCCCAGGGGTGTCTCTGCTTAATTTGCTCCTCTGCCAAAGCATAAAATGTCAAAACATAGGTAAAGTTGAAATTGGAAGTCTGTGACTCAAATGATTTGTTCTACTGAAGTTTCCTCACTCGTTGTTTAAATATTCTGAGTTTAGCTCCTGAAAGGGCTGCAGCAGAGACTCGGTCCCTTTCTGGATGGCAATGGGATGACAGTTTATTTGTGCAGAGGGCTGGAGCGTTAATAACTTCTCTGTGCCCATCTATATTTGGGGTTGGTCAGCACTGAGATTTGCAGCCGATTCCCTGGTCCTATTTGCAATTTATTACAATTTTCAGTCATGCTCCAGTGTGTCTCTTTGGGGGGGAAAAAAAACAACCAAAAAACCAGCAAAAAAAGCCCCTCAAAACAAACACCTGCAATAAACACTAAACAAAACACTCCTCTGTTCCCTCCCACCTTAAAACCCCAACCCAAAACCCCCCCATACCAATCCCTGTCACTGATTACACAGGATTTTGGTGCTGCTGCTCAAGTACAGCCCATTAATGTACCGAAAAACAACATTTCTATTCCAGTTCTGGGGATCATACCTGACAGAAACACATTCAAAGCTGTGAAATGAATCTTTCTCCACTCTCCTCTTAGTGATTCTCCTGTGAATAGAAAACTTCAGTCTTAAATGCTGTTTCAAAGAGCAGAGTTGCCTGAAGTTTTGAAGTACATGGTTGGCATTCATAGTTTAGAAACTACATTTCTGATCTGGAAGTGTATTTGTGCTGTAAAGTCACAGGATGGAAGCATCACAAGGCTGTATTTCATCTTGGCAATTAGGAGGGAACAAAGAGAAATAATAGCTGGACTGCGCTATGCTAGACTGTAGTCCTCTGGCAAAAATAGTTTTGCTGAAAACAAACTTTTCTCCAATCTGTAAACTTAACAGTAACTTAAAGTTTGAAATATCTTGAAATATTCTGAATTACTCAGCTGAGATTTTAGCCAACAGTATCAGAAGAACAAAGAACCTTTGAGTTCGTGAGGGCACCAGTGGTAGAGGAGACATGCAGAGTTGCACAGGACCCACACACAGGCTCCTATGGTGGTTGTGCACCGAGGTCCTTTGCCTTGAATAACTGCCATTCTACATGAAGAAAATTAATAATTACCCATGCAGAATCACTGCATCACTCTGGCTGGAAAAGACCCCTGGGATCATAGAATCCAACCGTACCCCTCAACACCTCATCCAAGCAATCTTTCAACACATCCAGGGATGGCGACTGAACCACCTCCCTGGGAAGCCCATTCCAGAGCCTGACCACCCTTTCTGTGAAAAAAGTTTTTCTAATATCAAGTCTAAACCTCCCTTGTTGTAACTTGAACCCACTCCCTCTTGTTCTATCACTAATTGCTTGTGAGAAGAGACCAGAACCAACATCTCCACAACATCCTTTCAGGTAGTTGTAGAGAGTGATGAGGTCTTCTCTCAGCCTCCTCTTGTTCAAACTAAAGTGCCTGAGCTCTTTCAGTCTTTCCTCATAAGATTTATTCTCCAGCCAGGGCCTTCACCAGCTCAGTTGCCCTCCTCCAGCACCTTCACATCTCTTTTGTATTGAGGTGCCCAAAACTGGACACAATACTCAAGATGTGGCCTTGACCAGTGCCAAATATAGGGGGACAATAACCTCCCTACTCCTGCTGGCCACACTATTTCTAATACAAGCCAGGATGCCTTTGGCCTTCTTGGACACCTGGGCACACTGCTGGGTCATATTCATCTTCCTGTCAGTTAGAACCCCCAGGTCCCTCTCTGCCACATGGCTCTCCAGCAACCTCCCCAAGCCTGTAGCTTTGCAGGGAGTTGTTGTGGCCCAAGTGCAGGACCTGGCACTTCACAAAACAAAAGATCTAGAGGGAGCACACAAAAAGGCTGGTGCGTGTTTATCAGGAAGAGTTCCATCAGATTGAGAGAAACCCTACAGATTAAGGCTGGTTTTGGATGCAGTTGTGAAGACAGGGATGTAGGCAGGAGGTAATAAGAACAGGAGCTGGATAAGAACACAGCTAGAAGTAGGTACTGTGAAAGCAGAGAAGAAATTTATTCTTCAACACAAGACGCTTCTGACACAACCAGAAAACACATAAACTCTTGGTTATGGCTTCCCCAAACTCCCAGCTTTGTTTGGTGGGCTGAGGGAGGTTGAGCAGCTTAATGATTTAGCATTTTGATAAGAGTCTCTAGGGAAATCCTAGAAGACTTTAAGAACTGCATTTCCTTGGTGCTTTGGTTGATTACCTGACAGCACTTAGACAGTTGTTTTTGTGATGGGTGTAAGGGTGGCAAGGTTAGTTTACACTTATGGAGTTGAGGCAGAATGAACTGTGTGGGAGCACTGGCTGTTTGTACAGCAATATTCATGAAGTTAATACAGAAGACTACACTATAACTATAAAAATGGGAAAAATGACTAAAAATAAATACAAGCTTGGGCTTGCAGCGATCTCCCCTGTTGTGGTCACTTTGTGGCACGCTCTGGAAATCAGGGGTTTTCAGTATTTTGAAAGTAACTGAAACAGAGAGGGGTGCTTGTGGGGAGAGAAAAATAAAGTCAGTGGCAAGCAAATGAGGCATTGAGAAGGATTTAATTTTTTTATTCGTACACATTAAATTCTAAGTTGTTGGCATTCTTTGGGTTGTGATAGCACTACATTTAAAAAAATCCAATCTGGTCAGTTGTTTTTTTTATTCTGGGGTCTGGGGATGTGGCAACAATCTAGAATCTAGCAGTGGGTTAGCCTGGAACACAGCTATGAAGTCCTCTAGGAAAAAGGTGGCTGAGAACTTGTACTAGATCTATGTTGGACTTGCCTGAATCCTCTCAATGTTCTTTTTCATTGGTGGATCACCAGATTTATCACCAGATTTTATTCTATCAAGATTCTGCTGGTATAACATGGTCTGAAGGGTTAAGCGTGTGTAAGAAGGAGGCGTTTCTAGGTGCTGTCAGGTGTTAGTGTTCCATCCAAATAAGACTGTTTAATCTTTGTAGTGACTTGTGTCATACCAGAGTTTTACCTGGTTGTGAGAAGGTAGGAATCAGATACAAGCTCACCACAATTCTTCAGGGTGGTTAGGAATCTGTGGTGCTCAGTTCTCTTCCTATTTTTTTAGTTTTCTGTGGAACCATTTAAACCAGGTTCTTTCCTCTGTTTCCCCTCAAATATTTTTTATGAAGTGACAGCCGTAAGGATTAGCAAAATAAGCAGCTACCTCTGCTAGCATGATTTTAGGAATGGCAGCAGAAACGCAAATAATTCATTAGCATTCCTTTCTTTTTAAAATCTGACAAAGGGATGAATTTGAATCTTTTAGTGTATCACTAGGAAGCAAAAAATAGCTTTGGTCTTCTCCCTACTGCTCAGTAAAGGCTTAGATGTTTGCTATTTGGATAATAAATACTGTGTAATCAGGTCGTCTTTGTTTGAGCAGTTGCACAGCATCTGAGCACAACAAGGTACCGATCTCAGCGGGGGTGCAGTGCTAATAGTAACGGTATTAAATCTATCGTATGGAAAACTTGATGCAGAGAACACAAATGCCACTGTTTGTTTGAGAATAATATTCCAAATTCAGATTCTCCTAACATCTACATGAACTTAGGAATATCTTATTTACACCTAAATGGCCCAAGGAGTGGATCTCTGAGGATCTTTGCTCCTCCAGCCTTGCCAGAAGCCATAGAATGTTTATTATCCTGGCTTCAGCTTCTGTTAATTAGAAACAAATGCCTGATCTTTGCTCAAACTAATGTGAAGCAGTTACACTTGGCACTTATATCACATTTATTATTCAAAACAAGTAGTTCTACTTTGTCTTGTATGATTGTACATATTAAGGACTCATCCAGTCTCCTCTACAATCTCATTCTTTCCTACTTTCCCACTGGGTTTGCTCAAAAACTTCCAGCTATGTAAAATATCACAAGTTTAGGATCACTTTTCTAACGTTAGATCAGCTTAATTGCTATGTGCTTTGTCTCCCTAATTAAAGGAAAAGCTCATCACGAAGGACTACTTTGATCTAAATGGCACCTCTGTGAAAACGAAAGTCATATTTCAGGTTTTCAGCTGGAATAATTCGTACAGGGCATGCCACGCCAGTGGGGAACCCCTCCACACACTTAGCCTTTTGTCATCTTCAAGGGTTGCACACGATGTTCAGAGTATCTGTAAGGGAAACGTTTGGACTCAAGACTGGCCCAGGTTTCAATTCGCACAGGATTCTTTTCTGTTCCTCTAGTGTTCTTTGCTCTGAATTAACCTTTAATTTTCAGGCATTAGTATAATTAGCCCTTCCATTCACAGAGTAGTCAACCTGTGATTCCTGACCCGCTGTTTAACCATAATCCAGGTTCCTGGCAGGAGTTAAGCTGCTTGTCAGAGGTTGACAAGGCCAATGTGATTGAAATAGTCGAAGCATCTAATTGAACAGCTAGCCCTATCCCCCTCTCAAAGTGCTGCTGAGGGACCCTGGGGATGCTGCTGTCATCTGCAGACTGAAGTAACTCCCAAATATACTTGTCTCTCAACTCTGGGCTGTTAATGGTGCTGTTACTGTCTAACGAGTCTTTAGCTGGTGCTTTTGGAGAGATGATAAGAGGGTTATATTTCAGTCCCAGAATAAGCCATCTCAGATATAAAAGATGAAGAGATGTGTACATTCAAGATGCAGAGCAAGAGTCCTGGATTAGAATCCAAACATTCGCAGCACTCAGGGAGCCAGACAGGGCATCTGAATTTTGTTGTTGGCTGCCAATTTCCAAGGTCTAGTGGGGGTGTTTCTTTAGCAGAATCACGGCTGGCAGGAAGCAACCTGCATTGCTTTGGTTTCAGAGGATGCTTTTTGTCTGAGCCTTTTGTACTTTACAAATCAACAGTCCCGCTTGGATTGTGAGAAAGTACTTTGAAACCTGAATTTCAATCACTTTTATCCCAGAACTTCTGCAGGGCCACCCAAGTTTTGTCTATCAGAACAAAAGGCAGCAAAACAAACACAAACAATTGCACTGCCGCCCACCAGAAGATTTTCAGCAGACAGAAGACATCTGTGAGGAGTCTGACAGAGGCAGTGTGCCTTTCTGGGTTTAGCAGATCACAGGAGGCGAATGGCACCCTTTTCAAAGATAAAAGCTATTCCAGAATGATTTATTCAGATGTTTCTCCTCAGCTGAATGCCTTGGTGAGAGCCTCTTCTAGACAGGAGGCAGAAACCAAGATGTTTTTTCTAGAAAGTCAAACAAAAGAGACTCTAAAACTACTAATATGAAGAGGAACAGAACGGATGAGATTTGTTATCAGGGTGGAATAAGGAAGGACTCAATAAAGTGCATAAAATGATGAATAATCCAAGAGAAATTTGGAATTTAAGTTTTCTGTGATCCATAGAGTGAGAGAGGTGATATTGACTGACACTGGAAACCAGCACATTCGAACCCAGTAAAACGGAGTGTGTTTTCGTATGGCGTGTGATTTCACCAGGTACCTAAGTGCCAAACAGGTTGCTAAAACAAGAATTCAGGATGAGGGTTGGGGAAGAGGATTACAGAAGCAGCTACAGTTTAAGGACTCAGGAGTATTTGCCATTAAAAAAATAAAGGAAGTGGGGGGAAAAAACCCCAAAGAACCCAAAGCAGGCTTTGGAAGGAGAGGTCTGTCCTGGGATTTTGTGCTTGTGATGAAAACAGCCTCTACTTCATGCACTCTCTGACTTGTACCACTGAGTGTTTTCTGCTGGTTTCACAGCTGCCCATGTATTTATTTTACAGATAAATAAAGGATCTTTGGCATCAGTTTCTGTGTGAACAGGATAACAGCCCGTGTCAGCAGCGGCTTTGATTCTAATGAGCTCACGGGTCTCGACCCTGCTGTTTGCAAACGCCTTGAGTAGTGCCTCCTTTTAATGAGGTGCTTTACAAGGTTGTCAGGGCGAGGGAAACTACCAGGGTCTGGCTGTGATGAAAGAGGTGGAGGATTGTTGAGGATCTACTGCTAGAGTTGTGACAACAGTCAGATACACCGTGGGCTAGACAGGTGGACTTTGTGTTTCAGCACTCGTACAGGCATCTGGGGAAGGAGATGCTGTTTGCTGAGGTGCAGAATCTTCCCCATTCCTCCTACCCACCCCAGCCCTAGAGACCTTGCTGTTTCTGAGGCAGAATGATAGTCAAAATCTTCTCACCCTGTGGCACAGTGAAGGGGAGCAACCATTCTCACCAGTTTTAATTGTTCTCCAGAACTTCTGTGAAACCCAGATAAATTTTTTTTGGTGTATTGCTACTGTGAAGAAAGAAAAACTTCTAATCCAGAACTATTTCCCTGTCTCAACCAGCTGCCACAATAAAAGTCAGGTCACAAGAGACCACGCTTCTATGTGACACAGTACCAGGTGCATTTTGTGATGATGTTTATTGAGTGCATCTTCTGAGTGCTGCGTTTGCAGCACCGAGGGCAAAATCTCTCAAGAACAGTGAGCCTACATCCATTACGTGCTTTTAAAATTCACTCTCCAAACTAATCGAGAACAAACGTGAAGATCATACTGGCACTTCAGAAGACTGTCTTAGCTTCTGTTGGGAAGGAAGAATGCTTTATTGCTCCTATTGACTTCCTGCTCTTCACATTGAGCCATTTTAAAGAGAGGAGGTTGAGATTGTCCCACCCATGCATGGATTTCCTCCATCCTTTTATCTGCATCTTCCAGGATGCTCAGTGATAACTGAACATCCCTGAATTTTCAACACTGTTTCCAGCACAAATCCAAAGCATAGCCTTGTACTAGCTACTATTAACCCTGCCCCAGCCAGAACCTGCATAAATGTTGGAGACACTAGCATCCAGCTTAAGCAGAGCTCCAGCTCTGCTGTAAATTGAGTTTTCTGTCATTTCTTGGTTCTGCCCGTGGTCAACTCAGTACAAGAGGTGTCTCTGGTCTACTTTTCTTATTCTTGAAAGGATAGGTTACTAAAGGAGCCGAATTTGGGGACGTTGCACAGTTTCCCTGGATACAAAATTCTTACCATTGCGCTGGAAAATGTCCCTGCAAATAGGACAAATATAGGGATTCCAGAACTACTAACTAAAGTGAATCTTAGGCAGCTAAGCAGATCAGTAGGCATCCCGCCATACACAGTATAAAAATTATGTTTATGTATCTCATATCCATAAATATATTAATATATCTTACATATAAAATGTATTTTGCATATAAAATAGCACCTTGGGCTAAGGAGGACATAATGCAGGAAACACAAGGTTTTTAATTAGCAGTGATGAACACGCGTTTGTGCAGTTACTTTGATGTGATGGGTTGAAATGTGATTTAAGTTTCTTGAGAGTACTTGTATTTTGGAAACGGATTTTGATTTACGTTGACTTTACTTACTAATGTTTTTCTCAGACAGATGAAACTTTAAAGCTTCAAGGTTTTTATATTAGTCAGGGTCTACTTCATTAATTCTTATGAATTGCACTGTTGGGGGTGAACAGGAATGTTTTGAAGTTTTCCTTTTACAAGGCAGATGGGGCCTTTGAGTGGTGTATCATGGCATAATTCAGAGCAAAGCAGGAGCATCATTCTTATTTAGCTCGGTGGTATTTCTGACAATGTTACCACAGAGCCACATTCACCTGCCTTGTTTTCTTGAGCTGCTCCATCACCAGCCCCAACTGCAGGCAACAAAGTTTGAGAAGTCCAGCTGTTTTCATCTGTATTGGCATTGTGACCTAATAGCTGCAAGACTCCTCTAAGAACATTCCAGAACAACAGGATGATGCCAGCTGGAGATCATGTTCAGTGCTGGGACTTTGCTATGGACGTTGTGATTGATTCAGCCTGGAAAAGGCTGCCGTGGACTTGCTGGACCCAGGCCAGCTTGGCAGCTGCAGCTGTGAAGGCACTGGATGTGAGGGGGAAATGGAACTCTAAACAAGGTTCTCCACACCATATGTTTTGGGACTACTCAAGGCCTTAGACTTTATGTAACAAAGCAATTCAATGTCAAGCTGCTATTAAACCGTATTTCCTCCTTGCGTTGCTCGTTGGGAGGACTGAGCTGTTGCAGGCAGTGCTGTCAGTGATCACAGAGGGTGCATTGCCCAGTCACTGCTAATTACCAAGATCTTAATTTGCTAGCGCTAGGAATTCCTTTCAGGCCTCCAACATTATTGAATTAAGTCCTGGCCAAGGACAATTAGCTACTCTTGAAAAGGTCTGTTGCAGTCTCTGGCAGACATGGGGCTGCTCTTTACTGCGGTTCAGGAATTTGCTTGTTCTCAGTTGCTCTGAATTCTGTGCAATCTGTTCAAAGGGATATATCTGATTTTTGTGCGACTAGTCATTGCTGTGGGGAAGGAAGGTTCGATACTTTTGCGTTTTTCTTGCCCTTCACAAGCAGTCTACACGCGTGGCTGTCACCCAAACGTGCTCCAAATGAACTAAGCCCCTCCGCATTTGCTAAATCTTTGTTGAGAACTTAACTGCTCTTGGTACCTGCTTGTCCATTTAAATCTTCTGATGTGCACAGAAATGGGAGGGCAGTGTCTAAATTGTACATATTGGAGAAGAGACACATCCCTGCCTACAGGGAAAGAGTCTGCAGGAGTCTTGTGCCATTTCTTTCTTGAAGCATGTCAATGGCCCCGCAGAATGAGCGGCACAGCACAGGAGATGGAAGTCATTGCACACAAGCCATAGAAATGTTTGTTTGTTTGCTTGGAGGAAGAAAATCTGATGAGCAATATCTGAGTGTCTGAGGGAGCAGGGAAATTATTGTCGATTTATCTATTCCAGTTGTGCCTGGAAAAAAGAAAGCGTGGGGAGCGTAGCTTCTGGCTTGTTTCTTACTGAATGGAGAGACTGTATGTGGCCACATATATATCAAACTCAAACACAGCAATTAAAGCATCTTGACCTCTCCATGTTTGCCGTTAGTAGGTCTGAAGCACAATAGAACCGTTTTCCTTTATTCCAAAAGTAACTGCCTCTGTAAGTGTGTCCGGTGGTTGGACATGAGTACAGAGTACAAACGCATTTTGGACGGTCTAGAGAAACAGGCTCTAGAGAACCTTGTTGAAGCAGCGGTTGCCAAGTTGTCATCCCACTGAGCTGGCAGCTGTGAATACAGCCTTCGCTTCAGCGTAAACTCCTCTGAGTGAGCAGAATCTACTGCTGGAAATGAGCTGATGCTAAACACTGGTCTAGCGTTTGGGCTGGCTGCTGCTCAGTTCTGTTGTACCTGTGGTTGCCTTTGTACAGAACCTTTATTGTCCAGTAATTGGTCTCTGCCTGTCTGGTTCAATGTCAGCTGTTTCCTCAGCCAATGTGGATCCAGGCTCTCAGATTGATTCAGCCAAGCCAAGGGGCAGGAGCTGTGATGTCGTGCAGCGCTGTGCTGCTTGAGGATTTCCCCTTCATGGAGGATATAATGAGAAAGCTCATTCTTGAGTTTTTTTGCAGACTAGGAATTTCCTATCTTGAGCTGGTGTTTTAAAATCACTTTAAAAAGTGAATATTTAACCCTTCTGATAGTATTTTGTGACTACAATCGATATAATAAATCATCCAGAGACTCTCATGTAATGACTGTGACTTTGATTCAGCGTTTCTTTGGCTACACAAAGCATTCCTATTCTTTCCAATCCTTTTCTCCTGCGTGAAAGCTGGAACATCTAGATACGAGTTTCAGCACAGTAGCAGTACCAACTTACATTGTTCAGTACTTGGATAACGTGGGTGTATTCATTGGTCTCTCTGGGTTTGTCTTGGTGGAATTCTGTAGTTGCTTGGAGGATGACCAAGGGAGGAGTTGTGCTTTATGGCTGTGTGCATTCTTCTCTTTTCATTTTCGTGGTGATAATGGTAACAACTCGCAGCTCAACACCTACCAGATCCTAATTCTGTGTTCTATACGTTGGGCTTATGAGAAGATGGGAATGAATGTTGTTCAATTGCTGGTTTACTTGGAGGACCAACTCATTGCTGAAATCCAGAGGGAGTTCAGATCCACCTCTTAAAACTGGTATTTGTTTCAATCATTAACAGCCAGAGGGCTTTGATTCAGAAACCCTGGCTCTTTTCTGGTGCATTTCCACAGTGGTCTGGCATTGTCCATGAGTTGTATCTGCAGTAATAGCACCGAGCAGTCTTGAAAGCTTGCCTCTAGGCTATGTTCTCTGAAATATTTCATCTGTTCTTACATAGGAATCACTGCAAACTGCTACAACGGAATCACAATAAAGCTGAGCTGTGTCCAACTTCATAAGGAAATGAACTACTCAGTTTCCCTTGTAATAGGACACAACGTTAAGTAAAATATTACAGATTTTAGGGCCATAAAGGAGAATAGTCATAATTCATTGCTCTAGATTACTAAAATCCTCAGGCATTTCTGTGACCCATCCAAGTTTAATGAATAATCAAAGTAAATTGCCTTGCTGACCTGTATTGCAATTGAAAGACTCCAGACAGTTTTGATTGACCTTATTTCTTCCATTCTCCAACTACTTCTAATCACTGATTCTTGTCTATTGTTTTAACATTACAATCTGTTAGTTAATTCACAGATAATTATTAATCAAAACCTTTGCCTGTCCAAAGAATGGGCAGTGATGTTTTCCTGACAATTCTGAAAGGATTTTAGGTGTTTTCAGAATACCAAGCAGAATATATTGTTTGATAAATTGTTTATAGAATAATTAAATCAGTACAAATACAAGTATTTGAGCCAGCAATGTGCTCTTGGGGCCAAGAGGGCCAAAAGCATCCTGGATCAGAATGGGAGTGGTTAGCAGATTGACAGAGGTTCTTCTTCCCCTCTACTCTGCCCTGATGAGACCACATCTGGAGTATTGTGTTTCAGTTCTGGGCCTCTCAGTTCAAGAAGGACATGGAGCTGCTGGAGGGTGTCCAGTGTAGAGCAACAAGGATGATTAAGGAAGTGGAGCACCTCCCTTACAAGGAAAGGCTGAGGGAGCTGGGTTCTCTAGCTTGGAGAAAAGGAGCCTGAGGGGTGACCTCGTTAATGTCTATAAATATGTGAAGGGTGGGTGTCAGGAGGATGGAGCCAGGCTCTTCTCAGTGTCATCTAGTGATAAGACAAGGGGCACTGGCTGTGAGCTGGAACACAGGAGGTTCCACATAAATACAAGAGGGAACTTCTTGACAAAGAGGGTGACAGAGCACTGGAACAGGCTCTGTTGGAGAGTTGTGGAGTCTCCTTCTCTTAAAAGGTTTAAAACCCACCTTGGTATGTTCCTGTGCGACTTGGTGCAGATGATCCTGCTCTGGGAGGGGGATTGCACTAGATGATCTTTTGAGATCCCTTCCAATCCATAATGTTCTGTGATTCAATGAGAATCACCTCCCTTGTCCTGCTGGTCACACTTCTTTTCACACAGTCCAGGATGCTGTTGGCCTTCTGTACTGCACACGTGCATTGCTGGCTCACCCTGAGCTTCTCATCTACCAACACCCGTAAGTCCCTCTCCTCCGGACTGCTCTCAGTTCATTCGCTGCCCAGCACGTATCTGTGCTTGGGATTGCCCAGACTCAGTTGCAGGACCTTGCACTTGTTGAACCTGTTGAACAAGTTTTCACTGGCCCAGTTCTCAAGCCTGTCAAGGTCCTTCTGAATGGCCTCCCTTCCCTGCAGCATGTCGACTGCACCACACAGCTTGGTGTCATCAGCAAAGCTGCTGAGGGTGCACTCAGTGCCACTACTCACGTCACCGACAGAGATTTGAAGCAGCAGCAGCAGACCCAAAACAGGCCCTTGACAGATACACCCACTTGAGCCTTGAGCCCGCGACCACAACCATCCGGCCAATTCCCTACCCACCGAGAAGATGCTGAAAGGTTTTTACCCCAACTGAAGCTTTAGTGGCTTTTTTTGGTTTTCTGGTTATCTCAGTGCGCATCTACTTTTTTTAGTGGGTGCAGTGAAACTGGGCTCCGGGTTTTCCCACAGTTCTACTAAAAACTACTCTCTAAGTTGCATGACGCAGGGATGATGGCCAAAGGTGGTTAAGGTACATCTGCTGCTGATAGAGCCATCTGCCTTCAGCAGAGGGGCATGGTAGGGAAGGGATCGTTAGACCAGGTCAATGGCAATGAGAGAAACACTGTGTGGAACAGCAGGGACCTCTTGTGGGTGCTGCAGGTGGCTGGTTATGCTGGCGGTTGGCACTTGGAGTCAGACGACATTACTCTTGAGGTGAGGAGAAAGTTCTTCACTGAGAGAGTCATTGGCCACTGGAATGGCCTGCCCGGGGAGGTGGTGGAGTC
>JAOXOE010030850.1:0-12576 GCA_028565055.1 Phoeniculus purpureus
GCTCAAGAGCCCCAGCTCCCTCAGCCTTTCCTCAGCAGGGAGATGCTCCCCTCCCTCCATCATCCCTATGGCTCTGCGCTGGGCTCTCTCCAGCACCTCTGTGTCCTTCTGGAGCTGAGGGGGCCACAACTGGACATGAGATTCCCGCTGTGGTCTCAGCAGGGCAGAGTAGTGGGGCAGGAGAACCTCTCTCATCTTCTACCCACTCCCTTTCTGATCCACTCAAGGATGCCCTTGGCCTTCTTGGCCACCAGGACCCATTGCTGGCTCCTAGTCATCCTGCTGGCCACCAGCACCCTCAGGTCCCTTTCTCCTAGAGTGCTCTCCAACAGGTTCCCCAACAAGGGGGCTGGGTTCCAGCTCCACGAGGGGAGGTTGAGATGGGATTTGAGGCAGCAACCCCTCCCTGGTACAGGGCTGAGGCCCTGGAACAGGCTGCCCAGGGAGGCTGTGGCTGCTCCATCACCCCTGGCAGTGCCCAAGGGCTGGTTGCACAGGGCTGTGGGCACCTGCTCTGGGGAGAGGTGTTGCTGCCCCTGGCAGGGGATTGGGGCTGGGAGAACTCTGAGCTCCCTCCCAACCCAACCCAGTCTGGGATTCTAGGATGATGTCAAGAGCAGAACCACAGGCACCACCTCTGCTTCAATCCCTGTTGCTTACTGGGAATTCAGAGCCTCCTGGAGCTGCACCACGAGCTGCTGCTGCTCACCAGGAAGGTGAGAACTGGCCCAAATCCGAGAGCTCTGCCAGCAGCACCGAGCTGGAGCCAACCAGAAGTAGAAGATGTTTTCCATTTGCTCTGTAGCAGGAGAAGAGACGAGCACATGGGTCAGCCCAGGCTCAGGCAGCGCTTTCATTCCGGGACAGGGATGACAAAGGGTTTGCTGTGGCCTGGAGTGAGCCACTAATGAGGAGATGCAGAGAGAAGCAGCTTTTACACATCTCTGGAGGCAACAGGGACACCAAGAGTTAGAGCCTGGATGTGCCACCTCGTACCTCAGGAACCCTGAGCAGGAGGTACAACCTCACCCTGGCCCAGCCATTTGTGAACACTCTGCACTACCATGACACGTCCCCATGACACTGCGTGAGGATTGATTGAGAGGTGGTCACAGGAGGGACTGTGGCCCTCTGGTCTGCTCTGTTGAGACCCCCCTGCAGGGCTGGGTCCAGCTCTGGGCTCCTCAGCCCAGCAGAGACCTGGAGCTGGTGGAGCAGGGACAGAGGAGGCCCCAGAACTGCTACTCTGAGTGGGGAACCATCTGCTGTGGGACAGGCTGGGGGAGCTGGTGGAGTTCAGCTGGAGAAGAGAAGCTCCAGGAGACCTTAGTGCAGCCTTTCAGGGCTTCAAGGGGTCGATCAGAGAGCTGGGGGGGACTTTCCACCAAAAACCGGGGGAAAAAGAGCTGCCATGGCAAAAGTAGAAGCAAAGAGACCCAAAAATCCCTACTGGTTGTGGAGTCTCCTGCTCCAGAGATGTGTTCCTGTGCGATCGGCTCTAGGAGACCCCGCTCTAGCGGGACTAGATGATCTCCAGAGGTTCCTTCCAACCCAAACCCCTCCAAGCCTGGGATTCAGTGATTTTATCTGTTTCCTGGCAAGTCTAAACCAGTAGCTGCTGTGCAGCACCCGAGACTGCCCAGTTCTTGGAGGAGATCCCCAGCAATTTCTGCTGCCTCGCTGCTTCATCCGGTGTTTTTACTTTTAGAGGGAAAACAACCATCCAGCACCAGGATCTTGCAATCTCTCCTGCCCCTGCTTGCTCCTGGGCGAACTCAAAAGGCTCCATTCGCCTTTTGGATGCCCAACGCTCATTATTTTACCCCTGAAGTCAAGGTCTTGGTTAATTAGATTCAGGTTTAATTCCTGTCACGGCCTTTTAGGGTTCAGTGGCCTCCAGTCTGCTGGTGCAGACGGGAGCCTGGTTACCAAACCTGTCAGAACAGAGCTCAGCTGTTGGGTTTCGCCGACTCGAGAAGCCACAGGAGACAGAATCAAAGACTCAGGGAGGCTGGAAAAGACCTTTGAGATCATCCAGTCCAACTGTTAACCCACCAAACTCATTGTTGAGCCACACCTTTAGTCTTCAGGCTGAAAGGATCGCGATTCTCCCCGTGGGAGCAGTAAATACCCTCAGCAAAGTCAAGAACTCCCAACACCTTAAAGACACAAACTCAGCAGGTCCCGAGGCATCAGGACAACACAGAAGTGTCACCGGGCCCCACTGAAGTAGCTTTGAGCTGGAGAATCCTATTAATGGAGTCCAAAAGGTGACCTGGAAGAGCCTTGGCCAGCGACAGCCCAGCTCTGCCTCCTCAGCTCCCACCCTTAGGATGTTTTAAGGCTCCTGCAGGCTGGATTGAAGCATCGTTGTCGTTAGGACAAGGGTCAGAGGCAGGAAGCTGGGTGAGACTGGAAACACTTCATCAAGCGTTAACGTGTGGCAGGGGAAAGGAAGGTTCAGAAGCTCCAAAGGAAATAACTCAACTCGAAATGAAGCTCCTGGGCTCTCTATCGCTGCCTTCCCTGTCCACCACAGCAGACACAACCCCAACAAACCCCGATCCAGCGCTAAACCCAGGGCTCTGAGATGCCAACACGCCCAGCCATCAGCCAACGAGGGCAAATGAAGTTAATGAGCGAAGCCTTGATCAGTGGACCTTGGAGTAATGAGGAGCAGAGCCCCTGGACCGCGTACAGCCAGCGCAGCCGTCTCTGCCCAAGGCTCCCTTTTCCCATGGGAAGAGAGTCGCGGCATCTGGGATGGAAAATAAGCAGAGATTAAAGATTCCCGTGAGCTACGGCAGCTTTTTATCCTCCGTGGGTCGGGGCCTTCCTAGGGCTTTACTCACCCAGGCAAGATGCTCTTGAGTTGATGGAAAAGTCTTGACCTCAGCCCGGTTTAAGTCTTTTCGAAGCCTAATTAAGAAGGCGGCGAAGGTTCCTCCTCCCATGGGGATTAGAGCTTCCCACGGCCAGAACACTCCGAACCTGAACCATTTCAACCCAGTGAGCCTCAACAAACCCCCTGCTCCGACACCACTTGACGCATTAATGGGTGTTAAAACCAACAGGCCACCAAGCCTGCGGGAATCCTTCTGCAAAGTCCATCTTAAAGTGTAAATTCCACCTTCCATTCAAACTTCTGCTCGAGACACCACTCGGTGTTCGCTTGCCTGGCTTCACTTTGGTCCCAGTGGTCTCCCTGTAGGCTACCAAGTCTGCTCAACAACCCCAACAAAATCATCTTCTTGGTATAAGGGAACCTTCAACACCCCGACAAACCTCCGGGGATGCACGAGAAATGGAGATCCTGCATTACCAGGGCTAGACCCAAAGAGGAACCAACCCTCATTCATCCCCTCCCTGTGTTCTGTATTTCTGGAGGTTTAAAGTAGAGCTTTGAGGTTTTAATGACAGCCTTGAGGCTTTCACTGAAGCTTGAAGGCTCAAACTCGAGATTTAAGACCTTCAGGTCATGTTTTAAGGCTTTAGCTCAAGTTTCGAGGCTCTAAATCAAACATTAAGGCCTTCAACTCAAGCTTCAAGGCTCTGATTCAAACATTACGGCTTTAACTCAAGTTTTAAGGCTTGAACTCAAGACTTAAGGCCTTCAACTCAACGTTTTAAGGCTTTAAGTCAAGCTTCAAGGCTCTGATTCAAACGTTAAGGCCTTCACTCAAGCTTTAAGGCCTTCAACTCATGTTTTAAGGCTTTATCTCAAGCTTTAAGACTCTGATTCAAACAATAAGGCTTTAATTCAAGCTTTAAGGCCTTCAGGTAATGTTTTAAGGCCTTAACTCAAGCTTTAAGGCTCTAAATCAAACATGAAGACCTTAACTCAAGCTTTAAGGCTCTACATCAAACGTTAAGGCCTTAACTCAAGCTTTAAGGCTCTGATTCAAACATTAAGGCTTTAATTCAAGCTTTAAGGCTCTAAATCAAGACGTAAGGCCTTCAATTCGTGTTTTAAGGCTTTAACCCAAGATTTAAGGCCTTCAACTCATGTTTTAAGGCTTTAACCCAAGATTTAAGGCCTTCAACTCATGTTTTAAGGCTTTAAGGCAACCTTCAAGGCTCTAAATCAAACATTAAGGCTGTAATTCAAGCTTTAAAAATCAAACATTAAGGCTTTAAGGCTCTAATTCAAGCACTGAGGCTCTAATTCAAGCTTTAAGGCTTTAAGTCAAGCTTTAAAGCTTTATCCCAGCTTTTTGATGCAGCAGTCATGGATCTTCCCAATTTTCCTGCAGTGATGACCAAAATACTTTTCTCATCCCCTCTGCCCACCCACTGCTGAGGTCTGTGAGTTCTAATCCCACCCAGTGTGCGTCTCTTTGCCGTTAAGGATAAGATCGTCCACCACAGGAGTCAACCACACAAGACGTTCCTGGCATTTCACCTCCAATCCTCACTCCTTCACCTTGTTCGAAGTTTCCAAAGGAGCCCACAGGTCAGGGAAGAGGAAGGTGTTAAGAGTGGAGCCACACAATAAACTCAATTAATTAACATCAAGCTCTTTTTGGGGGGAAGAACAAGTCAGAACCCTCTTGGAACAGGCTCTGGGAGATCCCATCAAGCAAACAACCTCGTTCAGTCTGTGCTCTCCCCAGGTTAATCAGGCCTCAGCCCAATTGAGTTTGACAAGAGCTATTAACGGCCGTTAATTGAGGCGTTTTAATCACCCAGCATCCAGTGCCATGGAACGCGACATCTCTTGGCCATGGCCACTCCCTGAGGAACAACAGCTGTGAGTGAGAGGTTCCAAGGGCTGACGAGGAATTGTTGGATCTCTCAAGGTCAAGGAACGATTCATTCACCTTCTCTCTCTCTGCCCCAAAGCTGGTGGTATCCAGCAGGGTTCAAAGCCAACCCCAGCTACCTGCTTTGTTGAAGACAGAATCATGGAATGGTTTGGGCTGGAAAAGAGCTTGAAAATCAAGTCCAGCCACTGCCAGGGCCACACTAATCCCTGTCCCTCACCCCACAGCTCCACAGCTTTGCAACCCTCTCCAGGGATGGGGACTTTCCCCTTGTCCAGGGCAAGGCCAGGGGAACCCTTGTGTGGCAGAAATTGGTCCTCAAGGACAACCTCACCCTCCCTTGAGGCCATTTTCTCTCATCCTGTTGCTTGTTCCTCAGCAGAAGAACCCAACCTCCACCTCACTACTTGAACAGCCAGTGAATCACTTGAATCATCAGACTTTTACTCTTTCAGACAACTGGGTTGCTCCAAAAATCAAACCCAGCAGCACATTTAAATCCAGCTTAGGAGGATTTTTGATTCTGTTTTATCTCCTTGTTCCATTCCCCACCCTCAGCTCTCAAAGCCAGGGTGCTGCACATGGTAGAGCTTCACCTCTGCTGCCACCTCACGCAGTAAAACCCAGACCAACCTCCCCACCCAGAGACTTTTTAGAACAAAATCTACCTGGAGTCAAGCTAGAGACGAAGGTTTTCTTCATATTTGGAACTGTTAAAGAACAATTATCCAAACAAAGAGAAAGTCAAGAGCTCCATTAGCTTCTCACAGCACCAGCAGGAGCAAATGGGAGCTCTGAGTCACACCAGTTCGAGGAGCAGGGAAAGCTCCGATGGGATTAATAAACCCAGCACAATGGAAACGAGAAGCTCAGGGAAGTCACTCGAGTTCTTTATGTGAGAACAGATTGAAGCGAACATTGAAAAACACGTGAGGGGCTCAAAATGACACTGGTGAGGGATTACTGAGGGCTTCTCACTGCAGAGCATGCCGACAGTTCCAAAGATGAAGGTGCTGCTGTTCCCTATGTGGGCTCAGAGGTTACTCCCACCCGCGGGACTGACATCGTGTCACAGGTTGTGAAATGCACTGTGGAGAGCTCTAGAGCAAGTAGAGAGTCACAGAATCACTGCATGGTTCAGGTTCGAAAAGATCTTCAAGCTCCTCAAGTCCAGTCCTGACCCCAGCTGTCCCATCCCACCCCAAACCTCAGCCCTGAGCTCCACATCCACTGAGAAACCTGGCCAGGGATGGCCACTCAATTCCCCTCCCTGGTCAGCCTCTGCCAAGGCCTGAGGGCCCTTTCCATGAAGAACTTTCTCCTCAAGGCCAACCTCAACGTCCCCTGGGGCAGCCTGAGGCTGTTTCCTCTGGTCCTATTGCTTGTTCCTTGGGAGAAGAGACCAACCCCCAGCTCTCTCCACCCTCCTGAAGTTCAGGCAACTGCAGACAGCCAGGAGGTCTCCCCTCAGCCTCCTCCTCTCCAGACTAACCAGCCCCAGCTCCCTCAGCTGCTCCTCATAGTGTTTCTTCTCCAGACCCTTTCCCAACCTTGTTGCCCTCTCTGGCCCCTCTCCACCCCCTCAAGGTTCTTCTTGCACTGAGGTGCCCAACACTGACCCCAGTACTCGAGGTGGGGCCTCCCCAGTGCCTAGGACACCCCTGCTCCTGCTGGCCACATTGATGCTGATCCAAGCCAGGATACCCTTGACCTTCATGGCCACCTGAGGTCACTGCTCGCTCCTGTTTAACCGACGATCTGTCAGCACCCCCAGGTCTCTTTCTGTCCAGCTGCTCTGCCCCAGCCTGTAGAACTGCCAGGGGGTTTTGTGCCCCAGGTGCAGGACCCAGCACTTGGCCTGGCTGAACCTCAGACTACTGGCCTCAACTCTTTGATCCAACCTGCCCAGAGCCCCCACAGACCCTCTCTACCCTCAAGCAAACCAACACAACCAACCCAGCTTGATGTCATCCACCACCTTACTGAGGTGCTTTGGCCCTGTGTAACCTCAGAGATGATACTATCAGTTTACTACAGACTCTGCACCACTCGGTACAGAGAGCTGTGGAACCCAAAGAACAGCCTGAGTGAGAGCAAGCAGACATCAAATTGTGAACACAGGCTTGGAAGGGACCCAGCCCAACCCCCCTGCACCCAGCAGGGCCAGCACTCCCCAGACCAGGTTGCCCAGAGCCCCAGCCAGCCTGACCTTGAATGGTTCCAGGGATGGAGCCTCCACTCCCTCTCTGGGCAGCCTGCTCTGGGAATCCTCCACCCTCAGATTCATCAACTTTGTCCTCCTGTCCAGCCTCACTCTGCCCTCTTCCAGCTTCAAACCAGGATCCCTCACCCTATTGTTCCCTGCCTTTGGAAACAGCCTTCCCCAGCCTCCTGACCAGCCCTAGAATGGTTTGCAAGAGACCTTTGGGATCAAGTCCAAGCGCTAACCCTGCAGGCATCGAGGGTTCTGCTGGCTTTTAAGCAACAGGTCGATGAGGAGAGGAGATGAATGACTTTGATTTACCTCTATTTATTCACTGGAATGGAGAATGCGAAGCTGGGATTTATTCCAGCTCCATGGAAGAGGAGCTGTCGGCACCATAAATGTTGAATGACCCAAAGGGATCGGCCCTGCTCAGGCATCACTGAGACCGTCTGCCCTTTGTCAGATGCCTCCACGGGGAGTAGCGGAGGAGCAATAATTGGCTTAAGGGAGCTCTAATGACATTTTTAAGCTGTTTAACCTTTACTCTCGTGGTTGGGGATTAAACTGGGAAGCCAAGCTCTTGCCTCTCCCAGCCAGGTGAGCCCGAGCGCCTCCAAAAATGGGAAGAAGGAACCTCAGCACCGAATCTGCTGCTTTGAAAGTCTGGTATTAAGTGTTTTTCACCTCCTTTTCTACCTGTGAGGTCTGTCTGTCTTCAAAGAAATGAGCACAACACATCCTTGGAAAGCATGGAAGGGAAAGGGAACGGGGGAATGGTGGGACAAGGCTGACAAGGGCCCAAAACCGCCTCAAAACTGCTGAAAAGGCTCATGAGGGACTATTTGTCCTCGGAAAGCTCTGATGGAAGATTAAGGCTGCTCCAGCTGAGAGACAGACTTCTTCACAGCCTGGTTTGGAAAATGGGCAAGTTGGGTGGGAGTGTGGATCTGCCTGGAGGGCTGGGAGGCTCTACAGAGGCTGGAGAGATGGGTCAAGGCTAAAGGGCCGAGGGTCATCAAGGCCAAGGACTGGGTCCTGCCCTGGGGTCACATCAACCCCTTGTGGTGCTCCAGGATGAGGGCAGAGCAGCTGGAAACTGCTCAGGGAAAAGGAGCTGGTGGCCAAGAAGGTCAAGGGCATCCTGGCTGGTAGCAGCACTGGGGTGGCCAGCAGGACCAGAGCAGGGATTGTCCCTTTGCACTGGGCGCTGGTGAGGCCCCACCTCGAATCCTGGGGTCAGGGATGGGCCACTCACTCACTGCCAGAAGGACACTGAGGGGCTGGAGTGGGGCCAGAGAAGGACAACAGACCTGGGGAAAAGGCTGAAGAATGCCTGAGGAGCAACTGGTGGAAATGGGGGGTTGGACTGGAGAACAGGAGGCTCAGGGGACAACTTCTGGCTCTCCACAGCTCCCTGAGATGCAGGAGGTTGGAGCTGAGTTGGGGTCAGTCTCTTCTCCCTCCCCAGGACCAGAAGAACCAGCCTGAGGTTGCCTCAGGGAAGGGTGAGGTTGGCCTTGAGGAGCAATTTCTGCCCCGCAAGGGTTCCCCAGTCCTGGCCCGGGACAGTAGCCTGGCCCAGTCCCCATCCCTGCAAAGGGATGATCTTTCGAGGTCCCTTCCAATCCCTAACACTCCATGACGATGTCTCAGACCCGGAGCTGTCGGGGGAGATGATTCCCATTGCTGGCAGAACGTGCAGTCAGCATCAGAAGCAGCGGGTGGGGGAAGAGCACAGCAATCAGACACGAAAGCGTCTCAGCATTAGTCATGTTCTGCTGGAGAAGGGGCTATTAGCCGGGAAACCAGCTGAGCGAAAGCTGCACAAGAGAAAAACCTGCTCCTTTCCACCTAGATTCTGGTCGTCTTCCTTGTTAAGGTGTTTTCTGTAAATATAAACCACTGGGATTTATGTCTTTAGACTCTTAGAATTGATTAAAGGACCCTTTAAGCTCAAGAATCTCTGTTTTGTGGAAGGAGGATGAGGCAGGACTCAGCTGCTGCTACTGGTGACCTTCTTGGTTCATAGAGTCCCAGACTGGTTTGGCTTGGAAGGGAGCACAGAGATCATCCAGTTCCAACCCCCTACCATGGGCTGGGACACCTCTCACCAGACCAGTGAAAAGCAGTCACTCCACCTGCTCCTTCTGCAAGGAGTATCCGCTGAAGGGAGAGATCCAAGAGCATCCTCTCCTCTACCCACATCCCCCTTCTCCTAGGGAGCTTCAGTCACTTGGACACCAGTGGAAGGGTAGAACTGGGATCACCTCAAAAGATGCAAAGAAAGAGAAATTCATAGAATCATTGAACCATGGAGTGGTTTGGGGTGAAGGGACCTTTCAGCTTCCTCCAGTGCCACCCACTGCCCTGAGCAGGGCCACTGCCACCCACAGCAGGGTGCTCAGAGTCCCCCCAAGGGCCAACCTCACTTGGGATGGGGCCAGGGATGGGGCTTCTCCCACCTCTCAGGGCACCCTGGGCCAGGCTCTCCCCACCCTCAGCACCAACAATCTCTTCCTTCTCTCCGCTCTCAATCTCCTTCTTCCAGTTTAACCACC
Source organism: Phoeniculus purpureus (assembly GCA_028565055.1). Taxonomy (NCBI): domain Eukaryota; kingdom Metazoa; phylum Chordata; class Aves; order Bucerotiformes; family Phoeniculidae; genus Phoeniculus; species Phoeniculus purpureus. Next base: position 9,528 of record JAOXOE010030850.1, read on the forward strand.
ACCCTTTGTACTGTCCCACAGCCCCTGCTGCAAAGTCCACCCCACCTCTCTGATCGGCCCCTGGAAGCCCTGAAAGGCCGCTCTAAGGTCTCCTGGAGCTTCTCCAGCTGAACCCCCCCAACTCTCCCAGCCTGTCCCACAGCAGAGTTTCCCCTCTTCAGAGGAGCAGTTCTGGGGCCTCCTCTGGTCCTGGTCCACCAGCTCCAAGTCCCATCACCCAGTACAGACAACTGGTCTGGTGGCTCTTGCTTGGGTTGTTTTTTCCTGTCTCCCCAGTCTGAGCTGAGAAAGAATTTAAAAGCCCAACTAGAACAACGGAACCTACTGGGATAAGTGGAGCAGAAGTCTGCAGAGTGGGATGTGGGTGGGCGGGCTGAAAACAAAGGAAGGAGAGGGAAAGCCTAGCGCGAAGCCCAGCCTAATGGGGAGAGTGGGAAGGGAGCGAAGCGAGTGCAGTCAGCTGCCTCCACACGGGAACGTTTGGAGCTGAACCCACTCCGAGTCCCAGCGAGCTCCTGTGTGTCATTTCCATGATGGAACAGAAGGAACCTGACAGTTTGGAGCCTGACTAACCCTCACGCTGGAGCTAGAGGCTCCCAGACTGCTTCCAAGACTTGGGTTTGAAGAACTTGCTGGAGCTGGTGCTGAGGGACCTGGCAGGCGACGGTAGGACTTGAGGAGCTTTAAAGCCTCTGCCAACCAAAGAGATTGTGGGACTGTGGGACGTCACTGTCTCACACACAGCCAGGCAATGGAATAACTGAACATCTGCTAGAGAGCAGCGTAAGGGAAAGGGACCTGGGGATACTGGTGGTAGCAGGATAGCCAGGAGCCAGCAATGGGCCCTTGTGGCCAAGAAGGCCAACAGGATCCTGGGGTGGATAAGAAGAGGGGTGGTTACAAGATGGAGAGAGGTTCTTGAGGCCATTTCTTCTGGTCCTGTCGCTTGTTCCTTGGGAAAAGAACCCAACATCCACATCTGCCAGTGTTTAGTTTGGCCCTGAGGACCAATTTCTTCCCCACAAGGGTTCCCCCAAGCCTGGCCCAGGCTGCCCAGGGCAGTGCTGGAGCCCCCATCCCCAGAAGGGTTGCAAAGCCCTGGAGACATGGGGTGAGGGACAGAGGTCAGCGGGTCATGGCAGTGCTGGGGCAACACTTGGACTTGAGGAGCTCAAAGGTCTCTTTCACCCTCAACTAGTCTGTGATTCCACGTGGGGAGGACTCTCGTTGGGTGTCTGCCGATGCCAATCCCTGGGGTGCCCGTCCCTGGCAGCACGGGATCTGTAGAATCTAGCGGTGCCAGAGGCCGGATCCGTTGCTTCGGGGAGAAGCTGGAAACAAACCTGACAGCCGTTTGAACGAGGAGCCCTGGCAGGAGCGTAACTATAGCGATGGGTTGTGCACAGTGTGGGAATTAACCACTCGAGGCTCCGAGGATCCGCAGCCTGTGGCTGCTCACAGTCTGCTCTTGATGACATTCCCAGACTTCGGAAGATGGAGACGCGTGTGCCTGCTGGAGCACACGATGAGAGCAGACCTCTGGGGGAGAGCCGTGGGCTTCTCCTCTCACCACAAGTTGCTGACAGGGTTTCCACACTCAAAGGATTCAGTGAAACTCCTGTGTTTTGCAGCGTTGTAAAGGCTGAGGGATTTGGGCTGGAGTTCTGTAATGAAGGGGTCAATGAGACACCCCCAGCCCGGCAGGGGTTGGAGAAGAGAAACTCCAGCAGACCTTAGTGCGGCCTTTCAGGGCTGCCCAGAGAGGCTGTGGAGTCTCCTTCTCTGGAGAGAAGACCTCAGACCATCCTGGATGCTCCTTTGGGATCTGCTCCAGGAGATCCTGCTCCCGCAGGGAGACTGGACTGGATGATCTCTAGAGGAACCTTCCAACCCCACCAGTCTGTGATTCCAAGAGGACACTCCTACCAGCACGACCAAAAAGCTTTTCCCTGGATGCACCGAGGTATCTCCAGGGGATTGAGCAAACCAGGACACTCATTCTTCAAAGGGCTTCCAAGAAGTGCTCAGTGTTGGCCTCCGTGCTGGTGCACTGAAGAAGAACTGTGTCCTTTATTTAAAGGTTCCTCTGCATGAGCGTTTTTCTTGGCATGAAGCTGCTCTTCCCTTCATTTCTGAGTCCTAAATATAGGTGCTGCAGGAGGTAAATTACTCCAGTGCCTGGAGCGTCACAGCTATTGTCTGATGGTTATTATGAAACTCCAACGCTCCAAAGCTTCCAGCAACCCCCTTTCCAGGCTCACAGGAGTGACCGCTGCTGTCCCATCAAGATTTCTTCCAGCAGTTGATACTAGAATCACTGACTTTGGTTGGAGAAGAGCGTCAAGCTTATCCAGGGTGAAGAGGATGCAGTCCAAGGGCTTTGCTCTTGGTGTAGGGACCCCACCAAGAGGAGGATGACGGAACCAACCAGTGCACTGTGAACCAACCCAGCTGAGACAGGTCCTGAGCACCTGCTGCTCAGTGAAACCTGCTCCCTGGCTTTGCAGAGTCTCAGCCTAAGGGGGTGGGGTGTCCCACTTCCCACCTTGCTTGGGCCACCTGGTTCCACTTGGGTGCAGATTCTCCTCTCTGGGGTTGTTTTCTGTTTTGAATCATTTCTTCTTCCCCAGACACTCCTGATGGGTCCTGTGAAGTGATTAGAACCCAGCTGCCTCCTCAGGTCCCACTGCGTGTGGAGATGTAGCAAGAGATCATAGAATCACTAGGGCTTGGAAGGGACCTCGAAAGATCCTCTAGTCCAATCCCCCCACCACAGCAGGATCACCTAGACCAAGTCACACAGGAACACCTCCAGGCAGGTCTTGACTCCAAAGGGTTGGGATTGGGGCCACCGGTAGAGAACAGAATCGCAGAATGTGTTGGGAATGGGTTGGAAGGGATCTCCAAGAGATCTCCAAGAGACTCCCCAGACCAGGTTGCCCAGAGCCCCAGCCAGCCTGACCTTGAATGGCTCCAGGGATGGAGCCTCCACTCCCTCTCTGGGCAGCCTGCTCTGGGAATCCTCCACCCTCAGATTCATCAACTTTGT
>JAOXOE010030851.1:0-12576 GCA_028565055.1 Phoeniculus purpureus
CTGTGTGACTTGGTCTAGGTGATCCTGCTGTTGCAGGCGGATTGGACTAGATGATCTTTTGGGGTCCCTTCCAATCCTTAATGATTCTATTATCTCCCTTATGAGGAGAGGCTGAGGGAGCTGGCTCTCTTGAGCTTGGGAAAAAGGTGCCTGAGGGTGACCCCATTAATGTTGATAAATACAGAAAGGGCAGGTGTCAGAAAGATGGAGTCAGGCTCTGCTCAGTAGCATCCAATGATAGGACAAGGGGCAGTGTGTGTGAGCTGAAACAGAGGAGGTTCCACATCAATCTGAGCAGGAGCTTCTGCCCAGTGAGGCTCTTAGAGCACTGGAAGGGGCTGCCCGGGAGGTTGTGGAGTTTCCTTCTCTGGAGACATTTAAAACCCTCCTGGACATGTTCCTATGCAACTTGTTCTAGGGGATCCTGCTGTTGTAGGAGGCTTGGACTGGGTGATTTCTTGCGGTCACTTCTAATCCCTAATATTCTGTGGTTCTGTGATCATCTAGTACCTTTGTGCTTCAGTCCTTGCAGGCTCAGCAAAAGGATTTATGGGTCCCAGAGCATCACATAATTTGGAGTAGAGATGGAAATCATCAGCTCAAAAGGAAATATTAAACACACAGTGCTGAATGAAAGTGGAACTCCCACCTTTTTCTCATGTAGATCTGTTAAATCTCATATCCTTTGTAACAGTAGATATTTTCCTTTGCATTCAACTTTGTCCATTCTACTAATAAATGTGTAGTCTGAAACACTGGTGAAAACTCTAAGCCTGAGAAGTTAATAAGGAGTCACCAAACTCTAAAGAGTTCCTAGTCAATAAGATACTACTGCTTTTGTGGAGGTCTCCTGCAAGTACACCAATTAATATTAAGTTACACACCTCTGACCTGACTAATCCTTGGGAGTGCTTTACAATGGCCTTACAACAGTCTAAAGTAATATTTGGCAAACACAGCAAGAATCATAGAATCATAGAATGATCATGGCTGGAAAGGACCTCCAGGTTCATCAAGTCCAGCCATAATCCCAGCAGCTCCCTAACCCCTACATCACAGCCACAGCCTCTGCCCATTGACCCAGCCTATCCAGATCTCTGCAGTGTCTTCCTACCCTCACTTTCATGTTTTAGTGTTTTCATCCATAGAACCTAAATGGCGTCAGAGTCCTGACATGCTATCCGCAGCATCAGTTCCATTGCAGTTTCTTCTAACAAAGGGTTACTTATCCTCTAACTTGTTTATTCTTGGAAAATGTTGCCAGTGCAAATATAGGACAGGTTGCTCTAAGTAGATATAACTGCTCTTGTGGAGGTCTCCTGCAAGTACACCAATGAATATTAAATTACACACCTCTGACCTGACTAATCCTTGGGAGTGCTTTACAACGGCTAGCATGTATTTCCCGAAGAGGTACTTGTACTCAATTAACTTAAGCTGTGTAGTATTGCTAGATCACCCAGCTACTTTAAGAGGTTCCAAATTAAAGTTGAGTGTTGAAGTCAGGGACAGGTGGTACTTGCAGTAGTTGATTCTGTTAGCAGTTGATTTTTCTATTAGGTTTATGTCTCAGTGTTGGGGTTTAAGGACAAACAAATACATCAAGGTAATAAACAGTGTCAGTAGATGAAGGCAGAGGAACAGATGTGATCTATCTGGACCTGTGCAAAGCATTTGACACAGTTCTTGATGACATTCTGATCTCTAAACTGGAACAATATGAATCCAACGGATGGACTATTCATTGGATAAGGAGCTGGGTGGATGTTCGCACCCAGAGTTGTGATCAGTGGCTCAGTGTCCAAATGGAGAGGTGTGATGAGTGCTGCTCCTCAAGGGTTGGTACTTGGATCACTGCTATTTAACATCTTTGTTGGTGACATGGCCAGTGGAACTGAATGCACTTACATCAGTTTGCTGATGACGGCAAACTATCTGGTGAAGTCAACACTTCAGGGAGGGAAGGGACGCCTTCCAGAGGGACTTTTCTAGGCTTGAGAAGTATGCTGTGCAAACTGCACGAAGTTCTACATGGGCAAGGGTCTACCCCTGGGTTGTGGTAATCCCAAGCATGAATACAGATTGGGAGGAGAAAGATTGAGGACAGCGCTGAGAAGAAAGACTTGGAAGTGGTGGTGGAGCAGAAGTTGAACAGGAGCCATCAGTCTGTGCTTGCAGCCCACAAAGCCAACCCCTGGGTTGCATCAAAAGAAGCAGGTCCCCTCTGAGTCTCCTCCAGGCTAAACAACACCAGCTCCCTCAGCCTCTCCTCATCAAACTTTCCTTCTAGTCCCTTCACATACATCCAGTACCACATTCAGTCTGTCCTTAAACACCTCCAGGGAACATAGTCCGTCTCTTTAAACAAGAGTTATAACTGTTCTGTGAAAGAAGTTGTAAAGAACAGTTAAAGTATTTTGAAGATGAAGTTTCATATGAAATGGAAGGGATTACTTTGAAAGCCTTCAATATGGGAGTTAGTTAACAGCCTGGCTGATTTAAGAACGTATAGTGGGATATTTAGTGTGATAGCAGCAAGTGTTTTTAGTATTTTCCAGTGTAATAGATGGAGAGATTCCACAGTTGCTCAATCTTTAATGCTGACGTCTGAAAGCAACAATGGTTTCTAACAGCAGAAAACCTACAATAAAATACAAAGATGAAGTTCACTACCACAGGGCAAGAAACCAGGAGGGTTGGGAATGAAATTGTCTTTCTTTTAATGGATCTCTGTAGGCAAGGAAGAAGCTTCCTCATTTTTTAGAGATAAGATTTTCTTGATAATTCAAGTTTTTACCTTGCTCATGTGGTTCCTTTCTCCTTCAAGGTAGAATCATTCTTATTGTACTTTAAGTACCAACAATATACTTGGAATGAGATGAGACACAATGTCTATGCAGCTAGGGATTTGAATAGGTAGGACTACATAAATCATTTACAAAGTGCAATGAAATACCTGCCCTGGGGGATGGTAGAATAAAGAAGTAAAGTGGCCTTAGCCATAATCAACACTAGTATTAAATTTACAGCACTGCAAGCACTGTATGTGAAAAAGAACTTAAAATACTCTTCTTTTTATTGTCCTTCTGCCTTTTATTGTCCAGTAGCCCTCTGCAAAAGTACAAGATTCAAACTGGAGATTCAAGCATTTTTAAAGAAATGAGTACTTGACATCAACTAGACTCCTGCATTATTCATGATTACTGATTTTCATAAAATGACTCTTGTATCAGGTTTATAACTTCTGCATGAAGCCCTAGTCTGTGGGTGCAATTTAGGAACTCAGAGGAACAGAGACTAAAGAGGCAAAACTAAGCAGGGAGGGACCTGGCAGTACTGGTTGACAACTGGCTGAACAGAAGCCAGCAGGGTGGCCAGGTGGTGCAGAAGGCAAATGACATCCTGGCTTGTATTAGCAATAGTATGGCCAGCAGGACTATGGATGTAATTCTCCCCTTGTATTGGGCAGCTACCCCTCGAGTACTGGGGGCAGTTGTGGGCCCCTCACTTGAAGATTGAGGGGCTGCAGTGGGTCCAGAGAAGCAGTGAGGGGAAGGGATTGGAGGGAAAGTCTGCTAAGGAGAGGCTGAGAGAGTTCGATGTGTTTAGCCTGGAAAAAGGAAGACTCAGGAGGACCTTCTCCCTCTCTACCACTCCGTGAAGGGAGGTTGTAGTCAATTGAGGGTTCTGCTCTTTTCCCAGGCAACAAGCACAAGGATGAGAGGGCAGGGGCTGAAGTGGTGCAGGTGAGAGGTAGATTGGATGTTAGGAAGTCCCTGTCCATTGAGATGTTTAACGACAGACTGGATGCGGGCCTTGGTGCCCTGTTCTGGCTGATGTAGTGATGTTAGGTCCTGGGCTGGGTTGGTTAAGCTCAGAGGGCTTTTCCCACCTCAATAATTCTGTAAAAGATAAACCTCTACACAGTTTTTAAGTGAATAATTATTGAGGTAAGGTAGGAAATGTAGGAAAAGATCTATAAAGCTTTTCTCTAAGTGCAGTTTTCAGCACAATGAGGTTCCTTCCCTGTATGGCTTAAAAAATGTGAGCAAATGTGGTTTGTGTGCTGGATTTGCTGTGTACAAGCAAAAGTGAAAATGCATGGGAGAGAAGAACAATAATCAAGCTGTCTTACAAAGATTTCCTGTGCAAACAGACCCCATTCAAACTGAAAACAACCAGTCTATATTCTGAAAGAAATCTGTCAGTCTTTATTGGACAAATTGATGAATAGTAGCAGACTTACAGCAAGAAGCAGATGTACACATCTGCTCATACAAGTGAGGTAAGAGCTCTCTTCAGTGACATTTCACCTGGATATTGTCCTCAAGTATGGAGTATTTTTGAATTACATTCTCCTGATACAAACCAGACCTGGGAGTTTCCACCACTGTGCTCAGCCTGTTCTTTCCTCTGCTTTTGCCTTCCGTAAACCACTCCATTCTCCTTAGTTTTAATTCCTTCTTGAATCTTTTCAGTAGGTTTTGTGGAACATACAATGTGTTATCATGTGTCCTAGCTCATTCCAGCACATTAATTTGGAATTATTTAAATAAAAATAGAGCCCAGCAGCTTTGCTGCAAAGTAATGAGAAGGAAAACCAGCTGACAAAATGGAAACTGTGCTATGTTCCCTGAAATGAGGAGACAGAGAACAGATGTTCCTGAAAGTGAGAGGTTAACCTATGTAAACAACGAAAGGATAGCAGTAGGGAGTCTAATCAAGGCTGAATCAATGCTCTGATCTTGCACAGCCTGACAAATCTTTCTTGTTATGGGCTTCATTCCTCCTACGCTCTCTGTGATTGAAGGTGGCAATTATGACAGAAATAGTCAGGTTCTTGTTCCCTCTTTGTCACTGTCCAGCATGTGAAACCAGTCAGAGATTGCTGCTGAATGTGGAGATGGAGTTTGCTACCTGGGGTTTAAAAATCATGTCAACAGCTGCACAGCTCAGATTTTGCATTGCCTTTGACGTGTGTATTCCCTATGAACTCCTATCAAAGGCAAAATACATTTATCCCATGTTCAGAGGAAAAGGCTAGTGTTATCCAGACATTGGACTGTTGCTCCTTAATAAAACACATCTGTGTTCTTTAAGAATCACAGAATCATCGAATCATCTGGCTGGAAAGGACCTCCAGGATCATCTGGTTCAGCTCTCATCCCAACAGCTCCCTAACTTGTAGACCATGGCCTCAAGTGCTAGATCCACTCATTTTTCAAACACCTCCAGGGATGAGGACTCCACCACCTCCCTGGGCAGCCTGTTCCAGTGCCCAACCACTCTCTCACAAAAGAACTTCTTCCTAAGATCCGATATAAACCTCTTCTGATGCAACTTGAGGCAATTTCCCCTCATCCTATTAGTAATTTGGGAGAAGAGGGCAGCACTAGCCTGGCTACAACCTCCTTTTAGGTAGTTGTAGAGCACAAGGTCTCCTCTCAGCCTCCTGTTCTTTAAACTCAGTAACTCCAGTTCCCTCAGCTGCTCTCCATAGGGCCTGTTTTCCAGCCCTCTCCCCAGTCTCATTGCCCTTCTCTGGCCCCAAACCAAAGCAGTGATTTCATTACCATGTAAAAATGAGCAAGTGTCCAGTGTATCACATGATGGGCTGACAAGACAGAACACTGGACTGGTGAAACAAAGTCTTTAGACGGAAATCGGGAAGAGAAGGAAGGTCTATTGTCTACAGAAGAAGGGGCAGGCCTCTCAGGAAGTCTACAAAGATCTTTATCTCAAGTTAAAAAATTTTTCTCTCAATACCTTGATAACAGACACATGATTTCAGAGCTTGCCAACACTTTACCCAAACATAAAGACATCATTTTTGCCCAAACTTTTCAGGAAGGAATACACAGACAGAGGTGTCACTGCATCCTCTCCTGCCAGAAAAATATCACTGCTGAGTGGGTAACCACTAACAAATCACTAACAACTCAATGTTGTCCCTGATTACCTCTGTGTCATTAGCAGAAATAGAGCTTTTAAAGTGTGAGCAGCATTTGAGTATGCTCCAGTGAACAGTGATGAGCAGCAGAAGTCAGAAGCTCTAAGGGAACACATTGAACATGTTTGCAAGAGGCAGAATTGTTTTGCTTTCAGCTCAATGTGATGACTTTATCCAGCATCAATATGCACAGGCCTTCTAATACCTGTAGAGCCTGAAAGAGAGAGACAAAGTGATTTGGTGTAGGTGCAGCTGTGTAATGTGTATGTTCACTAGTGGGAATGGAGAAGGAGAGTGAAAGCTCTCAGACATCTCAGGAATTGACTGCTCAAGGAGTCCCCGTCCCTGGAAGTGTTTAAGGACAGATTGAATGTGGCACTTAGTGCCATGGTCTGGCCAATGGAGTGATGTTAGGTCCTGGGCTGGGCTGGATGATCTTACAGGTCTTTTCCAGCCTTGGTAATACTGTGATTCTGTGGTAGAAGCAGAAACTGATGTAGGAAGGCAGGATCTGAATAATGCTCCTAGTAGGTGTATATCACCATAGCTTTTATACCTGTAACTGGGACTTTTCAGCTTGGAGAGGAGAAGACTATGAGGGAACTTAATCACTGTCTATAAATCCATGAGGGCTGGTTGTCAAGAAGAAAGAGACAATCTCTTTTCACTTGCGCCCTGGGTGTCAGTTGGAGCACAAGAAGTTCCTTCTTAGTATGAGAAAAAACTTCTTTACTGTAAGGGTCACAGAGCACTGGAACAGGCTGCCCTGGGAAGTTGCGCAGTCTCCTTCTTTTGAGACTTTTGCGACCCTTCTGGGTGTGTTCCTGTGTGACCTATCTTACGTTTTATGATCCTGCTCAAGCAGGGGGTTTGGACTTGATGACCCCTGGAGGACCTTTTCAACCCCTAATGATCTGTTTATCTGTGTAACTGTTTTTTACTCTAAACTTTTTCTAATTTCTTTTATCAACTGCCAAATTATAGCATCCTCATAGAGTGCATACTCTTACCACTTAATTTTGTCTAAAAATACAACCACAATCATCTGGGATTTAGCTGCAAAGCATAAATGAATGTATTTCAGTAACATCAAAGTACATGACATACACAACAGAAAGACAATCTCTGTCTACTAGTTAGAGGCAGCTGCTGCTCCCCCTTGTTTTGATGGCTGGATTGGCACAGGCATCAGCAGCTACTGTGGAAATGTCTGTGAGGGTTAGTTCTTCACAGGTGAAGGCAGGTCAGACCAACAAAGAAAATAAGAGCAAACTTTTTCTGGAGCCAGAGCTCTCTTCCTATATTAAATGCAACTTGTTAGGTTACAGAGCTGTAGCCTGCAGTCTTGTTCTGCTGTAGTGCAGTTGTGTTTGTAGAAGTCACAGAATGTGTTTGGTTGGAAGGGACCTCCAAAGGTCATCTAGTCCGATCCCCCTACAATAAGCACGGCCATCTTTAACTAGAACAGATCAGCCAGAGCCCTATCCAGCCTGACCTTGAATGGCTCCAGGGATGGGACCCCCTCTACCTCTCTAGGCAGCCTGTTCTAGAGATCCACCACCCTCAGAACTTTTTCCTCATGTCCAGCCTCAATCTGCCTTTTTCCAGCTTAAAACCATGACTGCTCATCCTGTTGCTCCCTGCCCTTGTACTGAGGATGCTTTTACAAGTTCAGTTTAGACTTTCCACACACACTTATTGTGAATAGAAATACAAGGTTGCCGCATTCCGAAGATCAAGGCTTTTCACACAGCTCCCTCATCTAGACAATTATTTATATTTTTGATCACTTCCAACATCTGTTCACCACATCTATTGTCAGTGTTGTTATTTCCATAGTTTCTCTCACTTATGCCCTATCTCCAGTCCAAAAAAGAATCTCCAGCAGTTGAAATTTATGCGTAATGCACCAATACCAACCCATTTCAGTAACATGCTCTGTCTGCTTCTCCTTCAGAAGTCTGGTCTCTGTATAATCTCTATCTAGTATCTCTCTCTCTCTATCAGACTGTAAATAACAACAAATGAGATGACTCAAACCACTCACAGAATCGAAGAACATTAGGGATTGAAAGGGACCTTGAAAGGTTATCCAGTCCAATCCCCCAGCCACAGCAGGATCTCCTAGATCAAGTCACACAGGAACATGTCCAGGCAGGTTTTAAACGTCTCCAGAGAAGGAGACTCCACAACCCCCGTGGGCAGCCTCTTCCAGTGCTCTGTCACCCTCACTTGGAAGACGTTCCTTCTCATATTGATGTGGAACCTCTTCTGTTCCAGCTGACACCCATTGCCCCTTGTCCTATCATTACAACCATTGTGAGCAAAGAGGAGAGTATTTGTGAGCAGAGTAACAGGGGAAGTTGCACCTGATGGCAGAGATCAACACTGCAGTGGGCAGCCCTGCAGCTCTGCCAGCCTATCTGCACAGCTTTGCTTAAGCACTGAGAACACAGCTGCCATCTTTTTCAAGGACAGAATCACAGAATCACTCTGGTTGAAAAAGACCCCTGAGATCATTGAGTTCAACCATCAATCCTATTCTACAAGTACACCCCTAAACCAGATCCCTCAATACCTCATCCAAATGATCTTTAAACACGTCCAGGGATGGTGACTCAACCACCTCCCTGGGAAGCCTATTCCAGTGTCTGAATACCCTTTCTGTGAAAAAATTCTTCCCAATATCAAGTCTAAACCTACCCTGTTGTTGCTGGTCAGTGCTTTTTCTGAAACCCTGAGAACAAAGTCCCCCAGACTGTTTTGATGGGAGAAGAGAAACACTCCTGGCAGCCCAGATAAAAGGAGGGATTTGAGTGGTGCAGGTGACCATCAGCCCTCCCTACACTGCAACCAGGAGGCCTCGATGTTCAGATACATGTTTAAACTTTTTGGGGCTTGCTGAAACCTAAACAACGTCAATATGTAAAACCACTGAGTTAAATATTGTAATATAGGACATGTTCCCTGCATGATTGTGAGTGACGCATGGAGAAAACACGACTTTCAATGGAACAGCTCTTGGAAACTCTTTAATCTTTGCTTTATTAAAGTTTAAAAGGAGAAAATGTAAAATGAGTGTCAGACGAGGAGCACTGTAGATGGCATTTAAACATCATGGGTGACTAATGCCTACATTCAACAACTGCTTCTGAATGCAGTACAAAGGCTATTTCACACTTCTGTGACCTTTTTGGTGAGGGAGCTGCTATTTTACTTCTCATTAATGAGATTTCTTTGCTGGTTTGAAATTCAGATTGAACCGGGAAAGCCATGGGAGCCCTGATGCAGGGTGTTTATACTAAAAAGAATTATCCTTGCATTTTGTAAGTGAACGATCAGTATTAAATTAGCTTCTGTATTGAAAGAACACTGCTGTTCCTTTGCATCAGACTATCATTTCATGTCACAGCAATCAATATCGTACCGTCAGGAATGTCACTGTTAGATATAAAAGCAACCTGAAAAGGAAATCCCAAATGTTACTTGTTTGTTTTATCATTCAGCACATAAAGGAAATAAATGTACTTTTCCCAAGAAATCATCTACAGTCAGATGAGAACACTGAATTCCTTTCTGACTCTGAAACTTTGGCCTGATCACATCCAAACAAAACTGCCTGCAAGTATGAAATGGTGTCATTGGGTCTCACTGAATGTGCAGTGAAATCAGAAAATGTCAGCATATATTCCCTGGTACTTCTGTTGGCAACCTCAGGAGGAGGGGTCTCTTCTCCTGGCTTTCCAGAAAACACTCAGGCAAAATAACATGCAGAAATGTTGTGGTGGTCGTCGTAATAGTGTAGTGTGTGAAGTGTTGTGTGGGTCCTTATCTGGATCCTGATGCCTCCCACCTGGGTCTCCACCAATGTTGTGGGTCAGAGACCCTAACCGTATTTCAACCCAGAGCTTCAGCTAAGGAATCAGACACAAAGGGAGAGTTTAACAAACCCACTGAAGAGTCTCCAGGCAGTAAAACAACTGACTCAGTTTGGAGAAGAAAGGCCTCAACACATTTTAATTCACTGCCCCCACCACACATCAGAGAAAAACTCCACGAGATACAGACACAGATGTACAGTTTTGTCACACTTCTCCTACAGTTAACTGAGATTAAAAAGATTCAAAATATCCTTTGTAGATAGTTGTCTCTGAAATCATGGTGGTAGCCCAACTTCAGTCTCGATCCTCATAAATCTTCAACAGTCAGAATTCTCTCAGTCTGTTCAGGTCCAGGCAAATCTTCCCACTCACCATAAATTCTCTTCACCTTGGGGAGCGATACCACTCTCAGAAGGGATAACATTTTCTCTCAGCGGCAGCAACGCATCTCCCAACTGTCCAAGATGAAGAGAAGCGGAGAAGAAGGCCGAAGTCACCAAGGGGGAAGGAGGGAGTGGCCAGACATTTCTCTTTTCAATGTTTTAAACTCAAAGTTTAAACTTTTCTGCAGAAAGCACACAAATTAGACTGACAGATTCAAGCAGAATAAATGTGGGTTGCACCTGCATATGAATTACTTTGTTTTCCAGGTAGCTCTGTTGTGCACTTGGCTCAGTAGCAAACTATAACAAAGGTATTAGTTAACATATCATTTGCTTTAATTAACTTACCATGTTTCCTAACTGTAGAAAAGGAATTGCTGTTTCTTAATCCCTCTAGGTTTTGTTAAGATTTTGTTCTGGTGAGCCTGGCAAGTTCTCAGGTATTTTAATGGGAACAGCCATGTAAATTCCAAACCACGCTGCATTTAACGCATTTCTGATTCTTGCTGTTTAGAAAAAATGTGTTTGTTCTGCCCATTTATCTGAAACATTTACTCAGTATATATTTTCAGGCATTAATTTCTTTACTGCCTTGTATGAGTGGGTCCAGAGGAACAAGGAGGCTGAGGAAGGGGCTGGAGGGAAAGTCTGATGGAGAGAGGCTGAGTGAGCTGGAGTTGTTTAGCCCAGAGAAGGGGAGACTCAGGGGAGACCTTCACCCTCCCTACAACTACCTGAAGGGAGGTTTTAGTCAGATGGAGGTTAAGCTCTTCTCTCAGGCAACTGGCACCAGGAGAGGGCAGGGCCTAAAGCTGCCAGGGGAGTGTTAGGTTGGATGTTAGGAAACCCTTCCTCATAGAAAGGATGATCAGTCCCTGGAATGGGCTGCCCAGGGCAGTGGTGGAGTTGCCACCCCTGGTGGTGTTTCAGGACAGACTGGATGTGGCCCTTAGTGCCTGATCTGGTTGGCGTGGTGATGTTAGGTCCTGGCCTGGATGAGCTCAGAAGGTTTTTCCAGCCTCAATAATTCTGTGATTCAGTCATAATTGAGTTCCTATACAACATGGAAGAGTGCACAGAGAATGCTGTGAACAGTGGCTGCCTAGCCAATGCTAGAAGTTTTGTAGCTTCAGGTGCTGCGCCAAGTCTGCTGATAGTGCTTTTTAATATCTGGTATCCTTCTTGACATTGGAAACTTACAGAGAGAACACAGAGAGAGCTGATGCCATGGTAGAGCTAATGTTTGGGAGAGAGCTTGCTTGAATGTCTGGAGTTTGGCAGTTATCTCCATCCTGATTATTCCCACTTGGATCAAATTCTGATAGGAAAGCTGTGGATTTATTTAAAGCATGATCCATTATTCCATGCTCCTATAGTTTCTTGCAGAAACTCCCTGGGACTCCTGATCTGCAAATCTGTTCTACCACAGTTCATTTGGATGCCTCTGTTACTGACGGTCGTTCAACCTATGACTGACTTCAGCAACAGTAATAAATGAATTGGATTTTTTTCTCTTCTATAAGGAAAAAAGAAATATCTGTGTGTGTTAAGAACAAGTTATCTATAAATTCCTTCAATTCCAAATGTTGAATGGTCTTGGAATCCAGCAGCTCTGGAAAGGCACAACTGTCAGCTATCTGGCAGCAAAGGAAGAGCTGGAAACTGCACCAAAAGGAAAACAGCTAAAATATAGAATATGAATCTCGTATCAGTGTTCTTTTCAGAGACATTCTAGATACCACATGGAGAGTTAGTGATTTTTAGCTGTTCAGTACAGTATTCCCTCTTCAATTTCTGCTTTCAAGTTCTAAACGCCAGCTGGGTAGATAGATGTGTCCAGAGCAGTAATCTATAGGAAAAATTCCTGTTAATAACGCTCTGAAAAATGTTTCAGAACACACAAAAGATGACAATTATACGCAGAGAGAAAGGAAATCAGTCAGGTCTGGACTAGATGGCGTGGATAATGCCATGAAATGTTATGCTTCTTTCCAGAACCCTCGTGTGGGAGGAGCTGTGAATTACCATTCCTTTCACAGCATTTTGCAGCTTTTTTGAAATGCTGCTGCTACAGTACTATGAAGAAAGCAAAGAAAAGCATGTCTGAAAATGCTAAGTGCTGTGCTATTTTCTGAGTGAAATATTGCGCAAATCACAGAATTACTGAGTCTGGAAAAGACCTCTGAGCTCATCCAGCCCAGCCTAGGACCTGACATCACAGAACCACAGAACATTAGGGATTGGAAGGGACCTCGAAAGACCATCCACTCCAATCCCCCTGCCATAGCAGGATCACCTAGACCAAGTCACACAGGAACACATCCAGGTAGGTTTTAAACATCTCCAGAGAAGGAGACTCCAC
>JAOXOE010030852.1:0-12573 GCA_028565055.1 Phoeniculus purpureus
GTTTAGGGGTGAACTTGTAGAGTAGGGTTGATGGTTGGACTTGATGATCACAAGGGTCTTTTCCAACCTGAATGATTGTATGATTTTATGAAAATACATCAGAGCAAAGAAAGGCACGAAGCATCAAATCTCAGAGGTCTCCCCAACCCCTGGTTAGCATTGGCAGCTCCACATTTCAGCCAATTAGATTTGGCTCTGCAAGGTGCTGCTGACATGTTCTGCCAGCACACACCAGAGAAACAAAAAAAACCCCCACATCCTCTCCAAAAGCCTGGCAGGTAGCAACCCTTCACTTCCAACCTCAGTTAGCACTTGCATTCCTAATTGCTTTTTGCCTCATTCTGTGGCAATTAACTCCAAACCCACCCTCTGACACTTTCTCACTCCAAAGAGCAGTTCCCACTTTACTGGCACAGGACTTTGCTTTTGGATCTCGAGCTTCTGTGCTTATTCCCTTTCTTTCACAGGCTCTGCATGTCTTTGCATCTGGGCATGTGTTTCTAAGCCTGAAGAATTCATTTTTTATGGGGCTGAAAGAGCAAAGCTGCTGAAATGGTCGTTCATCATTTAGCTCTTCTACATGTCTCTCATCGGCATAGTAAACATCATGAGAAAGCAAATATCACGCTCAGCAGGGTTGCTTGAGTCAAAATACCAACATGAACTCGCAGATGCTGTGCAGAGGGCATCCAACATGTGCCACGTGTCCCTGCCTGGCATGGGGATGGAAGCCACTGGGTTTCAGCTGTTCCTAGCCCTCCCAGCATGATGCCCAGGGCAGCCCTGGATTGACACAGGCCACTGTGTTCCAAGTGATGCTCTGGGTGAGACATGTTTCCAGGATCATGGATGTGTGAGGTTTTAACAGATTTGGCAAACGGCACTAGAGGGCAGAGCTGTTTACCCTCAGCATTTCTGAGATGAGGGAAAAAACCTCGTTATTTTCAAGCAACTTCTGAGTTCTCCACAATCCTATCCAATATCAAAATCTTGTTAATATACAAAAGCCACCCAACATACTTCCATTTAGAAGTGACAAGCACAGGCACTAAAGAGCCAGCTGAGAGCTTGCATTTCCTTACTTTGCCTGGATGATGAAGGAAGTAGGACACCCCCATTATGAGGAAAGGCTGAGGGAGCTGGGTCTCTTTAGTTTGGAGGAGACTGAGGGGTGACCTCATCAGGGTTTACAAATACGTGAAGGGTGGGTGTCCGGAGGATGGAGCCAGGCTCTTCTCAATGTCATCTAGTGATAGGACAAGGAGCAATGGGTGTGAGCTGGAACATAGGAGGTTCCATATAAATATGAGAAGGAACTTCTTCACAGTGAGGGCAACGGAGCACTGGAACAGGCTGCCCACAGGGGTTGTGGAGTCTCCTTCTCTGGAGACATTTAAAATCCACCTGGATATGTTCCTGTGTGACTTGGTCCAGGTGGTCCTGTGTCAGGGGGATTGGACTAGATGATCTTTCAAGGTCCCTTCCAATTCCTAATGCTCTGTGATTCTGTGAGGTCCTTACTAAACCTGGAAGGCCTCCAGGTGTGGGACATCCTCTCACCAGTGCAGTGGCAGCCAGGAACAGCCCCATCTCCTCACAATCCAGGGTGCACTAGGTAACACAAATAACCTCCACAGCAGAGCGAGAGAACAAAGCCTGTTTTCTTCCCCTCACTGATGCTGCTAAAAAGGCTTTACCCATCCAAAACTGTTGATCACATAGACCTGAAATTGTGGGCCACACTAATACTCAGCAGCCCAGGCTTGCTGCTGAGCATCTCAACAGATGAAAATGATCCCAAACAGACAAAACGTCACAGACTCAGCCTTGGTTTTGAGCAGAAGACCACAGCCCATGGGACCCCCTGTAGCTGGGCAAGGAGGACTCCTTGAGAGTACATCCACACCACCTGCAGCAGGTTCCATAGTCTAGACAGCAATGCTAAAGAGCCTCCTCACTCGGGATGGCTGGAAAGTACTGCAGTTCCCAAACCTGATGCGCTTGTGCTGTTACATGCAAAGGCTCCTAGGCAGTTTACACTGGCTAACTTTCTTATTGCATGCTTATTGCTGCAGTATTCTGGGCAGCAACAGCTCCCTCGGATGAGGATAGCCACTCTAAACCACTCACAAATCCTCTTCTTATTTCCCCAGTGCACACAGTGTGCTCTTCTTTATTATAATCTAAATCAGTCATCCTGCAGGGCTGCCTGCTGTTGAGAAAGGAAACAAAGGAGCCTTGCGTCAGGAAGTCACTGTTTGTTCCAGAACCTGAGGAACTCGTTCATAAAGTACCAACTGCATTGTAACCGAGCTCCTGGCTCTGCTGCTTACGACGGCACTGCAGAAGAAAATCTCTCCTGAGAGAGGAAGGAAAAGCTCTGCAAATATAACTCGGAGCACAGTGCATTAATGGCCTAGGCAACAACAGAGGATAATGCTGGCCATCTCAACAGCATGGAAAAAGAGTCCATTAATATTTAAAAAGAAGGAAAGAAATAATTATGTTGGTTTCAGGTCTCAGCCACATTTTGCCCCTTGCCACAGCTGCTTTATTCCATATTGCTTACTTTGGGGTGCAGCCTGCACCTCTTTCCTTGCAGAGGAAAGGCAACAGATTAACTTGTGCAGAATTTGCTTTCAATCTCATTATAGCAGAGGGTCGGGGGAGCCTGAGAGCAGAAGCCAGGCAACTCATCACACCACCTGAAGCAGGGTCAGCTCTCTTTCTGGCAGATGTTTGTCTAATCTCTGACCCCCAGTGACTGCAGATCCACAACTTCCTGGGGCAAATCTACCCCAGTGCTTCTCCAATCTCATTTTAAAGTTATACATACCCTTAACATGACATATTCATATCCCAGCACAAAGAAAACTGCCCATCCCCTTCCTTTCTGTAATTTCTCAAACAGCACAATCTCATCTCCTTGCCATTATCCCTTCTCAACAGTGAGCAGCCTTAGTCCCACAGCTGTTCTCCACAGCATCTATCCTCAGCTCATTTGTGCTCTCTTTCTGGACTCTGTTTCCTCAATCACCTTTTCTTTTGATGCTTTCCCAAGGTCTCAGCAGCACAGAATAAAGGAGGAAGGATCGCCTCACTTCCCCATTAAACAGCCCAGTTTGCTGTAGCCCCATGCATATGTGGCTGCTTTGAGATGAGTAACTCATTACTTTCAGTCTACAAAGCATTGTGCCATAACCAAATTCTGCTCAAAAGTCCCCTCCCTACAGAGTCCCATCCCAGGCTGTACTTGTGAAGCAGCTCCTGCACCTCCCCAAAGGATGCTTGCACACCATATAGATATTTTCTGAGCAAAACCATCCATCAAATTACATTAAGGAGCAGCCTGTCTCTTTCCACTGGCTATGTATAAAGCCCAGTCAGACTGCAGAGCAGAATTTAATTACTCTAAAAGCTGTTAATCCCCTTACTCAGTGGTCACTTTGGCTTGCCTTGCACACATTTACAGTCCTACCTGATGCACAGGAGTTGTGATGTGAAGAAAGAAGGATCAAACAAGTCTGAGCTACACAAACACATCCCTTATTCAGCTTGAGTCTGCACTACCACTGGGTCAAAACTGGTGGTCCCTCTCTTCTTCCCTTAAAAGCACTGGCTGAGTGAGACTCCACAGGTATGGTCAATAACGATTCCTTAAATGTTCAGCCTGGCTGACCTCAGCTCACCTGCAATGACTTAAGCATTCAGGGTTTGGTGGCTTTATTTCACCCTCACAAATCCCAAGCTTACTGGCTGGGTAGTTGCTTAGCTCATTGTTCACTGCTTGCTCATTCACTACCTCAACACCCAGCCTGGCTTCCCTGAGAGGCTGGGTACAGCACAGGCAACTTTGGGTTTGTGTAAAACCTGAGCAATGTTTAGTTTTGTTAATAAACTTCCTTCATTAGTCACATTGCAGTGAACCATTTTGCATGTGGCTACCTTTAAAAAGAGTTGGGCAGAGCACTAATCATAGAATCATTAAGGTTGGAAGAGACTTCCAAGATCATTAAATCCAGCAGTCAAGCCAACACCATCATGCCCACTAAACCATGTTTCCAAGTGCTGCATCTACATGTTCTCTGAATGCCCCCACAGATGGTGACTCCACCAGCTACCTGGGCAGCCTGTTCCTATCCCTCACCACTCTGTCAGTGAAGAAATTTTTCTTGATGTCCAGTCTAAACCTCCTCTGGTGCAACTTGAGGACATTTCCCTTCATCCTGTTGCTAGTGACTTGGGAGAAGCTGACCTCCACCTCTCTACAAACTCCTTTCAGGTAGTTGTAAAGGGTGAAAAGTTCTCCTTGATTCTAAGTTGGACACTGTCCCTGTCCCACAGAATTACTAACACGTTACTCCTATAGAGCACCAGTAGTGCACTAATATTAGATATGTTGGATGAGATTATCTTGGAAGCCTTTTCCAACCTAAACAACTTTATGGGTCTATTTCTTTTACCAGCCTCACTGTCATACCTCTAACTGCAGCTGTGGTTGCCACTGACAGTGGTGTTGCAGCCCTGCGCTGGGCTTATTTAACTTACAATCAAAAGTGATAAACTGTGCACCCATAATAAATTAAAGAACAATATAAAAGGATTAGCTCCCTACCAAGGAGAACACAAAACACTAACACCCCTGCAAAAGAAGGAATTAAGCCAGAGAAGTTTCAAGCAGCATTACAAAGACAATATCCCTCTAATGCTAATGGCCAAGACTGAGCCTGGTTCCAGCCACCCTCCAGGGTTTTATCATACAGTAACTCTCGTCTCCAGCCCAAGTGTACCTGCCAAACCTGCCTGTATGCATTTGCAGCAACTCATGTGCTGGTTGTGCAACAGAATCTCTGGCTTGCACATGCAGATTCTCATGGAAACCATAAATGTACAATTAGCTTGATGTGCTCAGAAGCTGCTTGACAATTTAATCATCTTAAGTGTAAAACACCCTATTTAGTACTGCAAAACTGTGGCCTGTCATGTGGTTATAAATAAAACACATACAAATTGCTATCTGAGGAGCACGAACATCAAATTTGAAGAACATCAAGGCCTGGATGGATTTAAAGCCAGAGCAGAGCTGGCATGAATCAATAGTGATAAACAAGAGTCTTCAACCATTTTAATGCACAAATGTCTATGTGTGTGTGCATTTGGCTACATGTATTATCACATTAAATGTGATGTGCATAACATGTGCTCATGTAACACTGAGGCATAGATGGCCAGTGAAAAGGAGCTTATGTTGGACCGCTGTCCCCATGGTACTGGGTCACTCCTTCCGTCGCCTTGCAACTGCAGCTCACCACTTCTGTCTCATACAGCTGTCAAGGATTTTTAAGAGTTATCTCATCCAATAGAGACAAAAACCCAGGAGTAAAGAATATCCGATGTGACATTTATAAACTCAGAGTCACCTTATAGCTGCAAATCCACATAATTAACAAATGCTTTTTCTCCTCTTCTGTTGTGCAGGTGTTTTTACAGTCAAGATTACCAGTTTTGATGAAAACATGTTCCACATGAAAGAAAAAAAGTCACTTTATTTGCAATCTAATTATCTGATTCTCCTCTCAAATATTTGCAGTTTCCCTTAGTTTCACAGAAACCCAAAACGGTGACTGAGATCAGAGAATGATTTCAGTAGATGCAACAGGTTTCATAAAGCTCTGCAAAGTTCTACTGTTGCCTGAAGACGTTTTAATGCAGGGAAGATCTTCACATTTCCAGCCTACCAGCTTCAGTTAAGAGGAATAATTACAGTGTTAAATGGGCTGCTGATTTGTACCAGAACTGTGATTTTAACACACAGTTTGGAGGAGACATCTTCCTCTTTGTACTGGACTGCTTGGAGCAGGGATAGAAATGTGAGTATCAGCCAGGTCACGTAGAGACGATGATATCAGGGCTCAGGTTTTGGATTGCCTCAAACTGCAAATACCTCGAGAAGGAGAGTGGGAGATAAGGAATGCAGTTCTCAGACACCTCAGCATCAGTTTGAAGAGATTTGTTGGTAAAAAATACATTTTTCCATTAATCCTGTCTCAGTTTGGGGCTTATAGAGAAAGTGTCATACCAGAGCTTCCCACAGGAAGGTCAGGGTGGATGAATCAGTGGGGCACAGGACAGTGTGTTCTGAAGGGGGTGGCATGCAAAAAAAAGAAGAAAAGAGCAAAATCTGCCTCTTCCTCAGGGCTTAGAGCAAGTAGTAAAACAAAGCAGGTATTTAGCGATCTTGTCATTGCTATCACCCAGCAAAAGTCACAGCTGAGTCCTTATGGTGCTTTGATTTTAAAGCTCAGCTCAACAAACAAATTGGCTGAACTAAGGATGCGGATGAAGACAGTGGGAGGCTCTTTGCCTGCACGGAGCAGAAAACAGTTTGTCTTGAAAAGATTAATCACATAACAAGGCCTCTATTTAAGCAATTTCCTTCCAAAATTTTGGAAGGGATTTCAATGCCTCTTGAACTCGACATGAAGGCAGACATTACATTTGGGTTAACAAGCCCCACAAGTAAAACCAATTAAAATTTTACTGCCACTGAAGACAGAACCAACTGGGCATACCAGCCTTCCAGATTTTCGTTGGTGCAGTGATGAAACACAAATATTTATGAACTCAGCGCTGCCTCCAGCATCATTCAGAAAGTGTCTTTTTTGTGCTCCAACCAACGTGTCAGGATTACATGAGAGGAGTCTTGAAACTGATAAGCTCTTCACCTTAGCCTCGGTGCAAGCAAATGCCAGCAGCTGTATCTCAACACTCTTCCTCATCAGCGTTAGGCAAAGGCAAATGGCAATTTGAGACAGGATAACACCACTCAGTAAGGAAAGAATGAAAAATCTGGAGGTAGCTTTGAAGCGATAAGTCAAACTACTGCACAGAAATATGCAAGCCTTATTTATCTCATGGCAGTGGTGCTGGTGCATTATTAAAGGGAATCCTGACAGAACTTTCTTCCTGACAGAAGAAAAGAAGATCTCCTCATTTACAGCTGAGGCACAAAAAGGAATTGCTTGCCAGCATCTCACAAAGTCTGTGACCCAGCCAAGAACTGAGCCTTTGGTGTCAGTCCAGCATCACGAACACATCCTTCCTATCAAAGAAAGACTGGAGGAAATGGCCTGGCAGTGCAAACCCGTACAAGAAAATTAAGCCTTCCTAATTAAGAAAATATTCCTCTGTGTCTGTGAAATCTATTACTATAGGTCAAGAGCAATTTGTCTCATCTCATAAACATAATGTGTGCCTCATGCTGCTCTGCATTACCTCAGCAACACGCTGGTAGAGGTCCAAAGGGATGTGGAGAGAAATATTGCAATCACGGTACAGCACCAACCAGTCACTCCGTGGCACCCTCCACAGGGCAAATGGGAATGGCTACCTGGGGTCAGCAGGTTCTACCTTCCTCAGTGTTCTTTCTTCACATTTCATGGTTGAGAAATGACCAGTGCCAGCCAATACACAAGAAAAGGGGAGGAGAGCGGGAGAAGCAGGGCATGCACAGACAGACTCTCACTTTCCTGGTGTCTATCAATGAGCGGGTTAAAGACTTGCTGAGCTGGAAACCACCTTCTTAAAAAAGCCACTTTCCCCCTTCCTTAAATCTGCCTGCTCCTTTCTGCTTTTCACTCTCATGCAATTGTCAGGCAATGGCTCCTACAACTTCACTCAAGTTCCTTCAAACAAAAAGGTGTTCATGTATTTAGGACCTAGCTTTTTAGGACTGCTCACCACTGTGTGCTCTAATACACCCCGTTGCACTCAAGTCACGCACTTGAATTCAGGACCTGAAGTGTTTGTTTTCTTTATCATTTGAAATCCTACAGTGCAGCAGCGCTGTGATGTGGTTATGGCTGTAACTGAAGAGTTCTCAGGTTTTTTTACACACTCTACCAGGCACTTCTAATGTACAATAAAAAAAGCTACTCAGCTTAATTCATTTCAAAGCACACTACCCCAAGACTGACTGTCACCTGACGCCCATGAAACAAATGCAAAGGGGTACTGAAGCACTGTTTTCCTTATAGGAGGCAACGGGTCTCCATCACAGGACGTATCAGGACAAGGTAGTACAGATAAGGTCCTGTCAGGAATAGTTTAGGCTGTTTCCTTCTCGGGGCAGGAAGATACACAAAATGAACTCTTGAAACTGAACAACTTGAGAAACATGTTGAGTCACATGGGAAAAAATTACTACTCATTATAAGGACAAAATTGAGCAACTACTTGATTACCTTTGTACCCTTCTAAATATGAAAAGATCCTGTAAAGCCAAGCGTGGTCGCATTGCTGTGCATAGAACTGCTCGTATCAACCACCCTATTCTGAAACTCACTGTTTATGTCACATACCCGCTCTAGTGGAACCCTAACAGAGGCAGGGTAGTTACAAACCTGTCAGGAAAAAAATGCACTTCCTATCCATCATTATGCAAAGTACATCACGTACTCAGAAGATCGTGGAAGAACATAGCAGCCAGGAACCAGAACTGGGCCGGTTCAGGCAACATGTTAATTAAGAAAACACCCTCCAAACCCTCAGGAGGGATGGAGGAACACTGGTCCCCACAGGTGCCAGGTCAGTTCAATATCCATCTGCAGGAAATACTCTGAAATGGGGAGAAGTGCTGCGTTCTTGCCCAGCATAATGCAGAACTCAGAGTTTGTTTCCTGCCCAGGTCATTCTCCACATGGAAGAAGCAGCCCCTAGAAAATACAAGCAAGAAACCTCACCTTAAACTAGTGGAGGGAGATTCAGCTTGACCTAAAGGGCAAAACTGAAGGTTAGTTGAGATGCTGAACAAAAAACTTCTTTCCAATACAGGTTCTGCCCATTTATCAGTTTGCCGTTATGTTCAGCTCTCATAAATAGGAATTTACTATCAAACACATTATTTTATGTATCTGTCTGAGTGACACATGAATCAGAAGGCTGAAGTGTGTTGCAGAGTCATACCTCACCTGCCAGTGTGGCTGCTCAGCTCAATAACTGCCCAGTCAACACCACCCTGTAGGTGCCAGACAGTACCAGCATGAGTCTCCCTGCAAGATTCATGTGCAACGTAATGAGAGCAGCACTTGGGAGAGGAACAGGGATCTTCTGATTATCAGCAGCAAGAAAGAAACTGTGTGATGTATGCCGGGAAAGAAGGGAGTGTACCTGTAAAGCCCAGGAGTTTGTCACAGTTGCTTAAACAAAAGCAGAACAGGAAAGAGATGCTTTGCTTTAAATTCTGCAGGGACAGAGAGAGAACCATTTGTTGCACTATCTGAAAAACACACTAAAATGCTTGTAATAACTATGGACACTATTGAAATGAGACTACACAGCATGATGTCTGAATGGAAGTGGCTGGGAAAAGACTACTTTCAACTATCATTCCCTCAACCTGAGTTGGTATATGCAATACCCAGGGTAAGTATCCCAAGGTGTGAGTGTGCAATTACCCACAGGATCTCTGCAGCACCAGCCTAACCCTGGGGAGCATCTCCCCAGGTGAGACTCCCTATCTTTGAGAGCTGTGAAAAGCTGGCAATGCAGAGAGGCATTTAACATAAAAAGCCAGCGATGAAAAAACAAAGCCAGAGAGTTTTGCAGGGCAGGATGCATGCAGTTCCCCACAGGACTGGGCATGGCCCTGCTACACTCACCTTTTACCTATTGTGGAAAGCAGCAGCAAATAAGGAACAGCTGGAGAATGATGCCTTCCTTGTGACAGACTTCAGACAGGGCTTTTAAAGTAGCTTCTTAAACGTTTAACTTTTCTGACTGCCTGGATGTGCATGGAGTGAGGTGCTTTTGGCACACACAAAGTGCTCTGCATGGGATGATTTGCTATACCCAGAAATGCTGGTGCTCACCCACTGGTGCTGCGGACAGCTGGGTGATACAATAGCTCAGAATGCCAAGAAGAGCAGAAAGGAATCCTATTAAAAGCACAGGAAGACTCCTAAGGGTGATACACTGGCACTACTGTTGTGGAAAGCTGCAGCCCCTGCAGTCCTCATGAAGGACAGACAGTGAAGTCCATTAGAGAGCACTCAGCAAAAATGCGTCAGTCCCCACAGTTATCCTCCAGCCTCCACCTGTTCTGACTGGTTCCTTGGCATATTTCATAGATGAGCAGCACTAAGGACAAGACATTGCCTTCCAGCTCTGCCCAGGAGATCAGCACCCTTAAACTGGTGAATCATGCTGGGGTAAAGTCCATGTAGGAGAACGTGGTTTTCTCTAACCTATCCCTTCTTCATAAACAGCAGCAACCAATCGCCGCAGCTGAGCTCAGTCTGTTAGTGTTTTTCTAAGAAAACAGAGTTGGATGTGGGCTGCATCAGGTAAAGACACATTTGGTTTTTTTGTGTTCTCCATCCATGAGGACAGTCCCCTCTGGGACAAGCTTCCAAATATAACATACACAAAACAATTGCAGAAGAACGGCTGCACGTGATCCTGCCTTTTACATACTCACTGCTAGAGAAAGTCAGGCTGCCTCCTTTCTTGCCTCTGAGCTTTTGCATTGAGCTCCACGCAAAGAGCCGCCTTGCACTTGCCTTTAATGTCAGGGTGGTTGAAGTTCCCCAGATAAACACAGATTCTGCTCATATGGACTTATCACCAGGGACACAGGTTCAGTTATGACAGAAGCAGGAGGATTTAAATGTGGCAGACACCTCTCTATATTCAATATGAGGCTGAGCCTTCAAAATGCCCATATTCCATTTCTGGTTTTGGTTTGTGTTTACTGTTGGTTTGTTGGGCTTGTTCTGGCTTTTTCCATGTAAGAATAAGCAGTGTGTGCGCTGAGGATGAGGAGATAAACAGTGACAGCAGATGACCTGGCAGAGGAGTAGGGATTGAGGCGTTTACCACATTTTGGATGTTACAGGAGAAGACCATAGCAACTTGTGGGTTCCCCAAATCCTTGCAAACCCTACAGCTCCTGTCAAGCACAGTGGCATGACCACAGCACAGGTTAATACCTGGGAGCTCACCCCAGGGAAGAGGAGTGCATGCAAACCTATACTCCCAGCACCTCACTCTCACTGCAGCAACACAGGCTCCTTGCACACCATTTTAAACACCATTAAAATACTGCATTTGTCGTACAGTGCACATAAACGTGCACCAGTCTGAGCACAGGAGTACCTTTGGCTCTCTCTAATATCAAAGTTATAGCTGATGGCACAGCAAATGGGAACCACTGCTCTTCATACCAAATAGATTTTCTCTGTATTCAAGTTTATCGTGTAGGTTCTCATAAGCTAAATTTATGCAAACAAAACCTATTTGGGTGAATACTTTTGTCAGCATTTTTATGACAACAGACACATACATAATGCGAGGAATGCATCCTGCTGAAGAAAAAGCAAGCAGTTCTGAGAAAATTAGAAACCTTATAGAATATTGTAGCCTGGAATGACTGGCAGTATCTTTCTAAAATTATTCATTGGTTCCTTCGCTGGAATCCCCCAAACCAGCACAACTGGTGAAATATATTGCAAATGAAGCAAAAGGAAATGCAATTAAGGAGCAGCACGTAAGTCTTCAAGAATGACTCTCTGCAAACTACCCCTCAGAAGTTGCTCCCCATTACACCACACCAAAGCACTTGACAGGGCTGGTTTCTGACTTGAGGTCATGGAACGCAGCAAAGCCTTCCTCTTTGGAAGCTTTCCAAGGCTCTGATTCACCATCACACACATCTGTAGCACATTAAGCTGTGCATTTGTTATCTCAGAGCTTGAGAATAATGTCCCCTATCTGACTAAATAAAATCATATTACTGCTTCAAGAGACATCACTGTAAGGGCTCAAGATCCAGAGAGATTGTGTTAATAGAGCTCCTCAGTCTAGTGCATTACTAAAGGGATTGTGCTCTTGCAAAGACTTGAAAGACTAGGCTGCCAGCAAAGTTCAACCTGTTGTACCTGGGATTTGCTTAGGACAGAGATGTTTAGATGCCCTGAGAGCTGGACATCCACCTCCTGCAGTGGCATTTTGCAGCACAAGCCATGATTTGTGGCTCTCTAGAGCGGTTCCTAACACACAACTATGGGCAGAGCTGTGACCTTCAAGATGGCTCCATCCATATCTCTGATGAGAATGCAAAGCAATTTGTTGCATAGATAAAGCAAAGTATCTGTTTCGGGGCTGTTTTTTCCCCCCAGAATACCATGATCTATTGATGTGTGCAAAGCAGATCACAGATTATGTGTGCATGTGAAAACATCGCTCTGCTCCACTTTCCAGGCCATCTTCCAAACCAAAAGAAGGACAAACTGCCAATTAAACATGAGCTTTCACATCCTCCTATTTTATCTGAATAATGCAGTACTGAGGTGAGTTTCAATGCTTAGTATTTTAACCTTTATTGAGATGGAGCATTACAAAAAATGCATTTGATATGGGTTCAAGAGAGTTCCAAAGGTTTACAGCCATTTAACATAGAGCAACAAGGATGATGAAGGAAGTAGAACACCTCCCTTAAGAGGAAAGGCTGAGGGAGCTGGGTCTCTTTAGCCTGGAGGAGACTGAGGGGTGACCTCATTAATGTCTATAAATATG
>JAOXOE010030853.1:0-12573 GCA_028565055.1 Phoeniculus purpureus
AGCAGTTAGATAATAGGATAAAGGTTGGACTCGATGACCCTGGAGGTCCTTTCCAGCCATGATGATTCTGTGTGATTATGTGATTCTGAAACTAGATTTGCTGATAGTAATTTGCTGAGGGTTGACGGTAAGTGCTCTCTTTTTCAATGCCTTTGGGAATTGTCAGCAATAATGGATTCCGGTCCTGACCTTCATCTCTCAGGATTCCCACAGCACAGGCTTCTGCTCCTGTATCACTGTCCTATGGTGCAGGGACTTTTATGATTTCCAAGAAGGAATTAAGCTGAACCTCACTTCCATTTGCTCACTATTAAGTAAATGACACGCTTGCTATGTGAATGTTTGTTTCCTTTCTTGTTCACATCCTTCATTGCTAAAGGCTTCAGGTCCAGATGTCAATGATACGATAGGGTTTTCGAGGTGTGCAGCAGAATTGATCGGAAAATGTGATCCAGAAATCTGTTTGAAATAACTACTTAGAAACGATGGGTGAGAGGACTTTGGTCTAGTTGGAGATCTCTACTTGAATACTGATTCAAAGAGTTCTTTCTGGTCTTTCCTTTTCTACTGAGTGTATAGTTTCAGTCTCAGCTACAACTCATAGAATCACAGGATCACAGGATTATTGAGGCTGAAAAAGACTTCTAAGGTGGTAAAGTCCAACCAATGACCTAACATCACCACAGTCACCTAGACCATGGCACTAAGTGGAATATATGTGTGTATATATGTGTATGTCCATAAACAAATCTCTCGAGATTTGTAATATATAGTAATATATTAAATATATGAATCCATTCTATATAAACTATATAGAATTATATGTAATAGAATAAGCTATAAAAAGAAATTTTGGATTATTTCATCCACCCAAAGCTCCATTCAGCCTGACCTTGAATGGCTCTGGGGATGGGGCATCCACTCCCTCTCTGGGCAGCCTGTTTCAGGGATCTCCCACCCTCAGATTCAAGAATTTTTCCTCCTGTCCAGCCTGAATCTGCCCTTTTCCAGCTTCAAACCATGACTCCTCATCCCATCATTCCCTGCCCTTGGGAACAGTCATCCCCAGCCTTCTTGTTTTTGAAAACCAAGATATTAATGATATTTTCTTCAGGATGTTTACTGCTGCTTAGAGCTGGTGATGGAGCCTCTGCCAAAAGACTCTGCTGCTGTATTAGAGATGACGTTGGTGTTGTTTTGTGGACAGTGTGGATTTGAGTTATGAGAGCACAGTGTTATTAAATGGTTTTCAATTCCTAACATGCTTCGCTTGTTGATGACATGCTGGTCATCAACATGAGAAATAATTAAAACCAGAAAAAATCCTTCTCCATTCAGGAGATCAGAACTTTTGCTTAAAAATATTTTCTTAATCCTCATTTGCACTTCAGCTGGAGTTGGAAGTCAGTCCTAAAATAGAGTCAAATGTGCACTTCAGTTTCACGGTGCTTCTGAGGATGACTTTTACACCGAGGAACTTTAAGAAATGGAAATCTTTATGCCTTCTCCATAGTGATGGCAGCAATCCTATTGAGTCTGGGCGACCTGTCGTGGATACATCAAAATGAAGTACTCGTGCTTCTTGAAGTGCTTCAGCAGAACACTTAGCTCCTACTAATGTTCACAGACTATCCATTAGGCTTGCAGTCACAAGCTGACTCTGCAACTAAATTTCACACATGGCTGCCTAAATTCTGGTAACTTCAATTCTTTTAGTTCCTGTCTTATGTCAAAGTAATGGCAGAGTTCACAAAACCAGGTGTTTGATTTGGGAAGAGAGAGGTTGTCATAGGTGTTTCGATGTCAGGAGCATGGTTTGAGTGTCACAGAATGATTGGGGCTGGAAAAGTTCTCTGAGCTCACCCAACCCAGCCCTGGACCTAACATCATGATGTTGGACCAAGGTACTAAGGGCCACAACCAGGCTGTCCTTCAACACCTCCAGGCATGGTGACTCCACCACTGCCTTGGCCAGTCCATTCCAGGGTCTGATCACCCTTTCCAGGAGAAAGAGCTTCCTAACATCCAACCTAACCCTCCCTCAGTGCAGCTCCAGGCCCTACCCTCTCATCCTGGTGTTGGTTGTCTGGGAGAAGAGTCCAACTCCCACTTGACTGCAACCTGCCTTCAGGGAGTTGGAGAGAGGGAGGAGGTCCCCCCTGGGTCTCCTCCAAGCTAAACACCCCCAGCTCCCTCCAGCTCCAACAGACTTTCCCTCCAGTCCCTTCTCTAGCCTCGTTGCTCCTCTGGATCTGTTCCAGCTCCTCTGGATCTCCTCCTTGAAGTGAGGGTCCCAGAACTGCCCCCAGTATTCGAGGCATTCCTCTTTTAGAGGCCATTGATTTAGCAATCAGGGTGTACAGTGTTTTTCCACTAGTCCCTAAGTTTGATTTTCTTATAATATATCCAAGTGGTACCCTACTTAAATATTCATTGAGTGAGAGACAGAAAGCAGAATGGGCTGGGGCTGTACACAGGAGCAGTTGGGCAAGCACTAGGGAAGCAAAACACCATCGGGTTCTTTCCCCTGCTCCCATGAATACTTAATCAGAAATCCTGAAATATTCATTGGGAAGTGGAAATGGCATCTGAGCACATCAGAAGTTAACATCTGAGGTTGCATGAAGTTCAAACAAAGGCAATTCTGCAATGAGCCTGAGGGAGAAATGTCCAACATCTGACATAATGTAGAATTAGCTGCTTTTTAGGAAGTGCTGAAAGGGATCTTGCCACCAAAGATACCAATAAATACCTTGCTGGGGTGTGTTAGGCATTTAGACTGGTCTGTATTTGTTATAATGTAAGAGGCAGCTTTTAGTTGCATTCTATTCTAAAAAAAGTAGTGTTAGATATTTGAAATCTTCATTTGTAACAGCTTGGTCAGTACCAGAACTAGAATCATAGAATTATCCAGGTTGGAAAAGACCTTCAAGATCATCAAGTCCAAATGTCCTCCCTGCAACCCCCAACCACTAACCCATCTTTTGAAACACACTGGCTGCCTGTTTGTTGAACCCTTCCAGGGTCAGTGCTTCCACTCCCTCCCCGGGCAGCCTGTTCCAAGGCCTCTCCACTCTTGCTAGGAAGAAGCTTTTCCTCAGATCCAATCTGAACCTCCCCTGGCACAACCTGATCCCATTTCCTGTGGTCCTATCGCTAGTCCCTAGGGAGAAGATGCCAACACCCACCTCACTCCAACCTCCTTTCAGGCAGTTGTGGAGAGCATTGGAGGTCTCTCCTCAACCTCCTCCTCTCCACACTAAACAGCCCCAGCTCCCTCAGCCTCTCCTCATCAGACCTGTTAATTAATGTTCATCCTTAACTTCAATTTTCTTTCTTCACTAATAGTCTGTGAAAGGTTTCAAATCAAAGTGCTCATCTGAAAATGTTTGCTGGTACCTTATAGCTAGGTTTGTAATGATGGCTTTTCCTGACCTGGTTTAGAATTGTCTGTCTAGGTGGTTATTAATTCTTGAGGAATCGTTATTTATTGTTTGAGAGTTCTTGAATGTTTGTCTAGGGGATATAGAAGTAACGATCTCTTCCTCCCAGTAAATCTGCCTCTCCCAATACAATTTTATTCCAAAATTTGTCTGTGTTTAGTTACCATGGTGCTGAGAGGTTTTTTAACACAGCTTTCTTCTCTTGGACCTGTCTTTTCTTAGTCCTTTATTCTCTCAGCCTTTGTTTCTCTCAGCCCTCTATCCTCTCAGCCCTTTATTCTCTCAGCCCTCTATCCTCTCAGCCCTTTATACTCTCAGCCTTTTATCCTCTTAGCTCTTTATGTTTTTATGTCTTTAGCATCTTAGCCCTTGATTGTCTCAGCCCATTATCCTCTCAGACCGCTATCCTGTAACCCTTGATTGTCTCAGCCCTTGATTCTCTCAGCCCTTTATGCTTTCAGTGAACAAATCTGTGCCCGGAGACTTTGCTTAAGCCTTCATGTGAACAAAAACTTGGTGATTTCACGAATTGTGACTGAGAAGAACTGTTTGTGGGTGCATCTGTCTTTGTGTTTGTAAATAGCCTCATTTTTAAGCTATCAGTCCAGCCAGTACTTCCAAGAAGTGCTACAGTGTGTGATGCAATCAAAGCTACTGATGTGGTTTAGGTTTCTGTGAGTGTGGCAACCCCAAAATCCTGTTCCTGTATAACTGTCATGTCCCAATAATTAAGAGAAGAGAGTGACTTGGGTTCATGGATTCACTCGAGGTTGAATTGAGGAGGTTTACACTGTAGGTCTCACAAGAAAGACAAAAGTTTGCTGAAACAATCAAATTCTAAACTTAAAAGGCACAGAAATAACTGAAGTGACTGGATGCCCAGCTCAGAGTAGAGGAGAGAAATGGGGTTATAGAAGAGGGTTAAGGGGTCAGATCACTACTCAGGACTGCAGGCTCTGGCTCCCCACCCCATCTCACTCCTCAGCTTCAAACCTTTCTGGAGAAAGTCCTTAGTTTCTCTGGCCATCTTCTCAGACAGTTTTAGCTTCATGGACGGTGGTGGTGGTGACAGATGATCGGTATCTCTTTGCTCCCTCAGCTTCACAGATTTTTGGTGTCTCCAGCGGCCCTTGTGTCAGTGTCTCATCCTGACTGCAGGTTGGGGAGGGCTGATGGTTGCCCTGCAACTGTTTGAATCCTTCCTTTCATGTCTGCTGCAAGAGGTGGTTTTCTTCAACCCTCAACAGTCTGGGGCGCTTTGTTCTCAGGGTCTCAGACAAAGCACTGGCCAGTCAGTTCTGGAGAGAGATGGCAGCTCCCCATGTTCTCAGTGTTGAAGCAGAGTTTTGCAGAGAGGTTGGCCAGAGCTGTGGGGCTGCCTGCTGCACGATGATGATCTCTGCCACCAGGTACAGCCCCCTCCATGATGCTGCTCCCAAACCATCTTCTCTTTGCTCGCAATGGTTTGAGCCACCTTGCTGTTTTAACCCAAGTCTAACAATAACCGAATTTCTGTAGCAGTTGTGCATGAGAAGATGCTTTCAGAAAGAAACTCCCTTACTTTTGGGATGGCAACGGGGAGAGGAGAAAGGAACCAGAGGCCTCATTGGCAGACAGATTTAGAAGTCTTCTCCACTAAGTGAAGCTAGAGAAGATGTGATGTCTTTAGGCTGTGGGTTGGTTGTGAGACCCACAGACGACCCAATTAAGACAAATTCGAATTAAATGTTGAGTCTGAAGGGCATTTTAACCCTGGGGATATGCACAGTACTATTAAAGATGAATAAATTAACGAGGGATTACTAGTATTATTCTATAGCAAGATGTGCAGCAGGTAGGAGGGTGGTTGTGTGGGTGGAAATAGGGGAGGATTGGCAAAGCAAACCTGCAGAAGTAAAAACAGTTGGTTGAATTATTGCAATTAAATGAGCTGGCTCTGTGTATTGAGGCTTGGACTTTGGGACAGCAGCAAATATTTCAGGCAAAAACGTTTTTTAGAGCAAGGACCATCATGCAGCTCCAATAAAGAGCTTTTAGTCCTTTGCTTAAATCACTGGCTCCGTGCAGCCTATTTATTTTCCCTGTTGTCTTAGAAAAATTAATACAAGAGGCTAACTAGTTCTTCTGAAGGCAACACTTAATATTTTTTAATTTTCAGGATAAACCTTAAAACCACTACAGATGACTTACGTGATTTTGTCCAACCTTAGGATGTTTCGTTTAATTTCTGGAATATTTTTGTCTATGTTATTGTCTTTATAGTCGACAGCTTCTTCCAACTTCGCAACCGCAATCTCACAACTTCATAACTCATCTTTTCCCAGAAGTAGCGTGACTGCAGGACCTTTCAACCCTCATTTTGTCGATTTCATGGTTCAAAATAGTTGTTTAGGTTTACAGAAGACAGCAATCGACTCGTCCATAAATTGAATTTTTGCTTAGACTGGTGATGAAGTTGTCCCAGTTTTCTCTGCTTTTTCAAGGATTTCATCTGGTGCTGCTCTGCTGTCCTGTCCTTCATGTCAGAACATGCAACTCAGTCATGAACAGCACTGCAGCTTGTTTTAAATCAAGCTTATCTATTGCAAATCTGCCTGTGGTGGAATGTGCTTTCACGGCACTATGTATGGCCTGGATGAGGGCATCTGCTCTACCTTCAGGAAATTCATGCATGACATCAGGTCGGGGTGGGGAGTGTCAAGAAGAAGATGCTGCAGAGAGATCTGGACAGGCTGGGTCGATGTACAGAGGCCAACAGGATGAGGATTAACAGTGCCAAGGTCAGGGTCCTACACTCTGGCTACAATAACTCCCCGCAGCTACAGACTGGGGGATGAGTGTCTGGAGAGCAGCCTAGCAGAGAGGGACCTGGCAGTACTGGGTGACAACCGGTTGAACAGGAGCCAGCAGGGATGCTCAGGTGGCCTAGAAGGCCAGTGACATCCTGGCTTGTATTAGAAATAGTATGGCCAGCAGGACTAGGGAGGAAGTTCTTCCCCTGTGCTGGGCACTGGTGAGGCCTCCCCTAGGGTACTGGGGGCAGTTCTGGGCCCTTCAGAGATTGAGGGGCTGGAGCGGGTCCAGAGGAGCAATGAGGCTGGGGAAGGGACTGAAGAGAAAGTCTGGTGAGGAGAGGTGAAGGAGTTGGTGGTGTTTAGCCTGGAGAAGAGGAGGCTTGGGGGAACCTTCTCCCTCTCTCCAAGAGGTTGTAGTCAGTGGGGACTGGGCTCTTCTCCCAGGCAACCAGCACTAGGATGAGAGGGCAGAGCCTGAGGCTGCACCAGGGAAGGGTTAGGTTGGATGTTAGGAAGTCCATCCTCATGGAAAGGGTGATCAGACCCTGGAATGGACTGGCCAGAGCAGTGGTGGAGTCCCCATGCCTCGAGGTGTTGAAGGACAGACTGGATGTGGCACTTAAGAAGCTGCATAATATAAGCAGAGAAGAGAACATAAAGTTCATCTAATTCAAAGTACATGAAACCTTGTTTATAGCTTTGCAGAGGAAACACCGCGAAATAGACGCTACAGATTTGTCTTGAGTCCGCTGCCATTCTTTTGGTTTCTTAATTGATTTATTGGGAATTTGATCAGATGCTTACGGGGGGCTTTATTAGCACAACTTCCATAACTGAATGCTGAAGCCGGAGGAAAATAATGTGAGCGCTGTTTTGTGACCAAGCTGGCTTCCACCTCGCAGGCACCGAGAGAGAATTCGTCACACAGTCGCCTTCTCTCCGATAGCTCTGCTCAGTGTTTTCTGATGAACTCTCTCATACAAAGGATGAAACTGTTCCATTTATTTCCAGTTCCTAATTCAAGTACCACATATAGCAATATTCTCGCTAGAAACCCCTTGCACCCTGCTGTAAAAAATGGGCTCTTTCTCCACTTAATAGATATCCTGAGGCTGGGACCCAGCATAAGACTGTCATTATTTGAGATCTCTCTGTCTCCCCATCAGCTCCTCCTGGTGAGAGTGCTGCCAGCTCTTCCCTTTTCTCATGCTGGACAGACCCGCTCTATGTTTTGTTGAAATTAACAATTAAAAAAGAAGAATTTTATCGTATAAAATGGGCAGAAAAAGACATTTCTCTTTGCACTGAAAAGCCTAAAAAGGAGAAAAGGCAGCTTGTGTCTTTCTCGAGAGTAGCTGGAGTTCCCAGGGAATAAGCTGTGGTGCAGGGTAGGATGCATTGAAAGATGCAGCCCTGGAGCTCACGCTCTTTGTGTGTGTACCTTGTTGGCCAGACTTGTGCCAGTTAACTGCCTTCAGAAAACCTTTTTTCCCCTGCATAGCTCTGAAGGAAGAAGATAATCCTTAAATAAGGCATCTTTTAAACCACCCTATCTGGGTAGCCCATCCTTTGTTTGATCTCTGCCCTTTATTTATAGGGAAGCTTTTGCCCTGGCCTTTGTCCCAGTTCATCTATAGATCCAGCACTGGTCCATCTATAGATCCAGCACTAGTCCATAATTTTTTAGATCACAGCAAAGGATGGAAAAGACCTTTTAATACAATAGCAAACTTTTTGTTTTCAATTTGTGTTTCCTGAACCCTGACACCACCAAGCAAGACAGGGCTTTTGTATTGAAAGGACAGGAGTTGTGTCTGGGGCAAGTAGAGTTTGGGTTATCTTCTTAATACAAGCCTGGTGTTTGTGTCAGCAGAGCAAGGCTGATGCTAAACCCTACTGCACTGGGAGAGCTCTTCTGAGAACCAGGGGACCTTCTTGCAATTGCTCACACTTAGACCTTGCGTGAGCCAAACCTTGTGCTGGGAGGGACGTGCTGAAGTGGGTTGAAAAAAGGGCAACAAGGTTGGTGAAGGGTCTGGAGAACAAGCCTGATGAGGAACAATTGAGGGAGGTGGAGCTGGTTAGTTTGAGGAATAGGAGGCTGAGGGGAGATGTCATTGCTACCCGAAAGGAGCGTGTAGAGAGGCAGGGATTAGTCTCTTCTCACAAGGAACAAGTGATAGGACAAGAAGAAATGGTCTGAGGTCACACCAGGGGACTTCTGGCTTTGTGGCCCTTTTTCCTGTCATCAGAAGGGTTAGGAACATGACATTGTTGTTTGGTTTGGGGTTTAGTTTTCTCTTCCTGTTTTTTTTTCCTGGTTTTGCTTTCCAAACTTAGTTTAAACTGGTAGTAATGTAATCGGACAGTGTCTAACCTGAAGTTTTGAAGAAAAATTAAATGGGTTGTCAACACCGGAATTTGATGCAAATATTGTAATCACAGAACATCAGGGTTTAGAAGGGATCTCAAAAGATCATCCAGTCCAACCCCCCTGCCACAGCAGGATCACTTAGGTCAAGTCGCACAGGAAATTTTCCAGGAGGGTTTTAAATGTCTCCAGAGAAGGAGACTCCACAACCTCCCTGGGCAGCCTGTTCCAGTGCTCCAGCACCCCCACTGGGAAGAAGGTCATTCTCATATTTATATGGAACTGCCTATGTCCTAGCTGACACCCGTTGCCCCTTGTGTTATCACTGAATGCCACTGAGCAGAGCCTGGCTCCATCCTCCTGACACCCACCCTTTCCATATTTATAAACATTAATGGGGTCACCCCTCAGTCTTCTCTAAAGTCTCAGCTAAAGAAACCCAGCTCCCTCAGCCTTTCCTCATCAGGGAGATTCTCCACTCCCTTCACCATCCCTGTGGCTCTTTCCAGCAGTTCCCTGTTCTTCTGGCACTGAGGAGCCCAGAACTGGACACAATATTCCAGATGGTGCCTGGTCAGGGCAGAGTGGAGGGGAAGGAGAACCTGTTTCACCTACTAACCACCCCCCTTCTAATCCACCCCAAGATGCCATCAGCCTTCTCAGCCAAAACAGTTCATTGTTGGCTCATGGTCATTCTGCTGCCCACCAGGACTCGCAGGTCCCTTTCCCCTGCGGTGCTCTCCAGCAGGTCAGTCCTCAGCCTATTCTGGTACCTGGGGTTGTTTTTGCCCAGATACCAGACTCTGCGCTTGCTCTTGGTCACGGGAATGTTGTCACAGAGGCAACCACGTTCAGCTGAGATTTTTCCGCCCTTCCCATGTATTTAGCACTATGTTTGTACACACAAGACTTAACAACTTCAAAACACCCTGGCCAGGCACGACTCGCCTCCGGGCAGACGTCAGATACAGCACGGAGCAGCCCCGTGTTTTCAGGACCATGGAGTATTTATAGTCCCCGTTGTTGTTGCCACTACAGGCTCCGCTGAGGTCAGACCTTGCTGGGAACGTATATGCACTGAAGAAATAAGTGTGGCCTCAGAAGCCTTCCTCTGAGCATCTCACACAGACTTGTCCTGATGGAAAGCGTTTCCTACTCCCATAAAGTGTAGGTCACTGGTTTATGCAGAAATGAAGTCCTCTCTCCTTTTTGTTTGGCCAGATTTATACCTCCAGTCTTGTAACAATTATTATATTGAATCCAGCCAAGTGAGAAAATAGCCGTTATTTCAGCCTTCCTGCAGGTCTGAATTATTTTAAGCTTTAAGGCTGCATCATAGCCCAGAGTTTTAGTGTCAAGCCATATCCCCATTTCTTACCAAAGAGCTTCCGAGACAACCCAAGTCAGTGAAATCAGGCTTTGAGAGTAACCCCAGGAACCTTGATGAGTCCTCCCACTCTTCTCCAGGACTTCAGTCCCTCACCTGCTCTCCCGTTGCTTGTAGGATGCCATGGCAAAGGCTGCCCAAAGGCTTCACTGGACCAGATGGGAGTTGGGCTGCCCCCAACTCAAAGCCAAGCTCACGACTGGGTCCTAGATCCTAACAAAAAGTGACTTATTTTCCACCTGCAATCAAATGCAAAGGGAAAAGAAAAAACCCACCCCAGCCCTGAGTAATTTTGCAGCTTAGGAATATTTCAGATGCTTCTTCCTCCATAATGTGGAGGCCAGGTATAACTTTCTGATTAATGGGGGCCATGGAGTGCAATAAATGCAGCTTTAAGGGAAATCCATTTCACAGCAAGCACAATCACTCTTCCAAAACCCCACCCCTGCAAACACTGGGTGTTTTTTGCCCACACTTTTAAATGAATCTAAGAGAATTAGGTACCCAGCTCCCATCCTAAGTCAGTGGGGGTGGGAAGTTTGGTCTTTAGGAAGGCCCCTGTAAACCTCAGCCACCCCAGAGGAGCAGGTCTGAGAGCACCTCAGTCAAGTCAGATTGGGCTCTTGCGTCATTGGGCTCCTTAACTCACCCATAAAACTGTTTCACTTGTGTCTCTTGGCCTTTTTGTGCTACTGAAAAAGAGCTGAGGGGTGAGCTGGGTCCCAGGAAGCACCAGTGAGTGCTGCAGCTGGACAGAATTCCTCAGGGCACCTTCACCTCTGTGGCCCAAGCAAACCAAAACTGGGATGGGAAATCATTCTGCTGAGATAAGAGCAGCACTCACATTAAGTTTCCTGGGGGTGAAGCTCTGTGCGAGAGGAAAAAGAGTCTTATAAATTCTAAGGGATAAGAGATGTTGAAAGAAGAGTAGAAATCGCACACGGAAAATATTTGCTGAGAGCCACCTGCTCAAAACTGGCAGTCAAGCTGCTTGGGTGAATAAATCAACACCTCCAAGTTTCCTAAGGTCCTGAGAGCTTTGTGGGTGGTGTGGCACCTGTAGGGGAAACCAGAGCCTGGTGCTGGCCACCACATACTGTGTGCCCACAGAACTGCCTGTGCTGGGGAGGTCTCTGACCACCTCTCACATCTTAGTGTATTAGCGCAGCCATTTGTTTCTACTTCTTGGTAAAGTAGGAGGTTTCAAAGAAGAATTAGAGAGATTAAAGAAGTCAGGGCATGTAGCTTTAAGTACTGCAGTGGGTCCTGCTGGTCACTGAGCGCTCAGCCTTAGGTTAGCAGTGAAACCAGAGCATCCAGTCCACATTTAAGGTCTCTTTGCAGGACCATTCCTGCTCAGACACTGGCCCCAACTACAAAACCCCTCAAGACTGGGCTCAGTCTGACAGTCTGAAGCCTTTAAGCCACTGACATGTTAGAGAAACAGCTGCTATTTAGTGAGATGGATTCACTCCCTGCTTCCTTCTGACAAACACGAGTATTTGAGTAATCTTTAAAACCAGTAACGTAAGAGGGAGTTGCTGCACAGTATCCCCGTACCCTGCGTCACCAGTAGTGGTCCGTCTTCCTTTGGGCTGGAAGAGGGCGATTCCAGTTTGGTGCTCCCACAGCGAACTGGCACTTACTGAAACGTGGCTCCACGCTGTATAATTTCTATGGCTTTTATTAATGCAGACAGTATAGGCCCCATAAAGAAGAAAAATTACCAGTGGAAGATAAAACTAAAATACTAGTTGCATTACAATCACATTCTAGTGCTGCAATAAATTGCATGAAGCCAATAAAGCAAAACTAACTGAAGATATTTGACACAAACCAAAAATGAAATGAGAGTCATTATGCAGTCTGCTACAGGGACCTGCCTTGATGTAGTTAAAGCAATAAACTACCTGGGAGTAATCTTTACTTATTTTAAATTGCATATTCCAATTGCAAAGCTGTTTCTGGCATTTCTGCCACACTAACTTTGCTCTGCTCGGAAGAAGAATTACATGTCTGGCTAAGTCATGTCCTATTAAATGTGCGTCGTATCTGCAGCCCTCGTAAGTCACTCAAGTCATAATATTGTTTATTCTAACATTAGTCACTATTTTCTGTCATAAATTAGCCCTTCTCCACAAGAGTGGCAACGAGACTGAGTCAAGGTTGCAATTATTCCGCGCATCCACGTTGGCACAGGGACCAGACTGAGGGGCCATCTCTACAGAGGAATTAGCATCCTCGGGCCACGGGTCAATTATAACAAATGTATTCATGCCGCTAGCCCCCAGGTATCTCCAATAATAAGAGTTTGCATTCCTTTCCCTCCCTAATTATTCTCCTCCGTGGTCTGGCTGACCCTCAAATGTGTCAAAATAAGCAGCGGCAGCACCTTCTGCAAGAGTCAAGGTTAAACCCTCCCAGCCATCACTCCCTGCCAGCCCCCTCGAATCCTCCCTACCCCCAGGATATTTGCATGCAAATCAGCAGCGGCACGGTGTGTCTGTGCCATGCAGCCAGTCCTGCTGCTAATTAATTGTCTGCTATTCGGCCTCTTTGTGCAGAGGTAGCAGCCCC
>JAOXOE010030854.1:0-12571 GCA_028565055.1 Phoeniculus purpureus
ACATTTCTTCTATTTTTGTTTTAATATTTATCTTATTAATTCCATTTTAATTTTATTACATTTCTTCTGTTTTTGTTTTTAGTATTTATCTTATTAATTCCATTTTAATTTTATTACATTTTCTTTAATGTTTTATGCTTACCGTTTTAATTAGGTTTTATTTTTATTTTAATTTTTATTAATTTTTATTTTCATTAATGTTATTGTTCTTAATTTTATTTTAAAGTTTAATTAATGTTGTTTTTTCCCTTTTGTGAGTGTCTTCATTTTCCTAATCTCTTCCCAGCTGTTGTCTGTCCTTGTCCGATTTTCTGCAGTTCTCTGGTTTTTAAACCACCTCTAACGTCAGGAAGCCGCTGCCGCCCAGCCGCTCGGGCTGCCGTGGCCGAGGTCACTCATCTTAGCGTAGGCTCTCCAAGGCTCTCGAGATCTTGTTTGCTGAGCTCTCGGCGCCCAGCCTCCCCCAGCAGCGATGCTCTGGAGGGAGCCGGCGGCAGGGCAGCAGCTGAGCCGGGCAGCAGCAGCTGAGCCGGGCTGCTCCCGCTCTGTGTGGGAAGCTCGGGTGTTGTGCAAGTTGTTCTGGGACGTCTGCACAAACTGCTGGCATCAAAACCCCCTCCATCAGCGCTCCACTATTTGCTTCTCACTAGGTGTCCAGCTTTTCCCGGCATCGTCGGCGGTGGCACCTGTTGTGCCAAGGTCCCGGCAATCCAGAGCTGGGCTTCTTCCAAGCGTGGCAGAACCCACCTGGTTCCGAACAAGCCCTCCCTTCACTTCAGGGAGGAAAAGAGAAAGCTGTAGCATCTAGCAGGCATCCAAAGCATTTTTGTGCCGCTTCTCCCATCTCTTGTGACTTCCCAGGCTGCGGCTGTCCCAGTGCTCATCGTCTCCCAGGAAGCAAACTGGGGAAGCAGGGAGAGAAGTGGGTTTTGTGTGAGCTCTGCAGCAGGGAGTGCACCTGAGCGCTTAGAAAACCTTGAGGCACCCTTCAGCGCTTCTCCAGTTCTTTAAGGAGCGTTCTTTAACTCGTGGTGGGGTTGCGGCCACGGTGGGTCCTGCTCTGCAGCAGGGGTTGGGGAGCGCCGTCCTGAGCTGGTGATTTGGGTGAACCTCTGCACGCGGCGTCTTTACTGCAGCGAAAGGGGCTCTGTGCTGGTGGTGAGCAAAGGGTACAGTCAGCAGGACCCAGCCTGAGCAGCAGGGCTTTGGCAGGGGCTGCAGCCAGCGCAGAGACGCTCGGGACGTGTTGCTGGGGGAGGAGAACCTGCCGCTGGCTGCGAGCAGGGGAGCCTAGATTTTCCTGTGCTTGGGATCCATGACATTTTCCTACTCCTCATCTTCATCACGAGCTCTGGCTTACCTTTCCCCAGGGTGACTTTGTTTTTCAGGATGCTCTTTTCTCCCCCAGGGCTGAACTTAATCCCAGAGCTCCACTTGGCTGGGTAACTTGAGAAATGATGAAATGAATTGGGCTGGCGCTGCTGCTGCTGCTGCTGCTGCTTGTCCAGGGGTGAAGGAAATGGGGGACTGGATGGCAGCAGAGGAAAATGGAGGGGAGAGAGGAAGCCCAGTGCTACAGGCAGAGCTGGAGGTTATATATAGCTGCAGGCTGCAGCAGTGTCGGCCACGGTGCTGCCATTGCTGCTTTAAATACGTTCTGAGCCATCGAGGTTTCCAGTCCTGACAGTGAACCGAGCCCCAGAGCAGCAGCTGAGACTGCGGGGAGCTGCAACCCTGGTTTCCAGGGGAGGTTTTAACTTACACTGGGTCGAGAGCAGCATCCTTGAGCGTTTGGTGGTTAATCCAGCAAACTGGGTTAACTTCTGGTAAATGATGTCTTTGCTAACTGGGGCCCAGGGCGGGGGAGCACAGGGGGTGTTAGGATGCTGCCGTGAGGATGTCGTGAGCTGGGAGGCACCTTGAGCTGGTCAGTGTTTCATATTTACCTTCAGCCTTTGCTAACCAAGGGTCTCGTCCTCTTGCAGCCCTGAGTCTCGATGCAGCTGGAGCTCTGCGGGTGCTTCGAAGATGCTTGTGAGCGCAGAGGAGGAGCTGGAGAACGACGGGCTGAGCCGTGGTCCCTCGTGCAGGTGGGTCAGCGCCGCCTCCCCGGGTTCTGTGTGTGATGTGGACCCAGCGCCCTTCTGCGCTACATAGCCTGGGCAGAGGAATGTGCTGTGTGAGTGCTGCAGGGTTCTCCTGTGAAGGCTGTTGTAGCCCAATGGCTGGAATAACTGGCCATGCAATGGTTTGCTGCGTTAACCATGGTGGATCCTCTTGGGTTGTGCTCCCAGGGCTCTCTGCAAAGGGGGGGCAATGGTTTTGCTTCTGATTATCGTTCCTTGAGCAGGACAGAGTTCAGAGGTACCGTGTGTTTGCCTCTTTCTCCTGGCTGGGGCTCCTCTGTGTCCATACTAGACCACTGGTGTATTCTTCCCCCACCCCTAGCTTCATAAATGTTCTGCCGACTCTCCTGTGCATTGAGAGGTCAGGAGAGCGATGTGTTCTCCCCTTGGCTTCTGTCGGTGGAAGAAGTGTGCTTGGGAAGACCATTCTGCTTTTCCTTTCCTGGTCCAGGTTTCTAAAGGACAAATCTGGTCTCTGAGCTGTTTTGCTTGTGAGAAATGAAGCTCTACAGTTGAGCCTCAGTGAGCAGGATGGCAGGGAACTCATTCACCCAGAAGCACTCTGGTTGGAAGAGACCCCTGGGGACCATTGAGTCCTACCGTGGACCATCGAGTCATGGCTGTGTGATAAATGACAGAGAGTCCCTAAGGAAATAGGGGCTTTCAAACCTCAGAGTGGTTTCTACCTCACTTGTGTCACACCTGGAGACTGCTTCTCTCTAGGTTTTATTAAGTGATCGACACTGGGAGTAAAACTGGGCTGATGCTTGTTTGCTGTAGCTTTCTGGCCACACTTCCAGTTGCAAGGTGTTAAAACTGGTAGGAATGGACCCTGTTGGAGCATGTGAAGTACTAGGATCCACCCTGAGCCTCCTGAGATCGGTCCTTCTTGAGGCTGTCTCAGTTAATCCCATACTAGGTGGGTTCTCTTGAGGTCCCTTCCAATCCCTAATGTTCTGTGATGCTGTGATTCAAACGCCTTATAGCAGCCCTCGTGCAGACGCGGCGAGTCTTGTTGCTCTCTGGGTGGTTGCACCCTTAGAGATGAGGAATCCAGCAGGAGAAAGAGGGGGAAGCTTTTGTAGCTTCGCTCTACCTTGGTAAACAAGAGTTGGGGTCTCTTGAAGCATTTGTAGCTTCACTCTCCCTTGGTAAACAAGAGTTGGGGTCTCTTGAAGCTTTTGTAGCTTCACTCTACCTTGGTAAACAAGAGTTGGGGTCTCTTGAAGCTTTTGTAGCTTCGCTCTACCTTGGTAAACAAGAGTTGGGGTCTCTCTTGAAGCTTTCATAGCTTCGCTCTACCTTGGTAAACAAGAGTTGGGGTCTCTTGGGGTGGGAGAGGAGGGAGAAGGGGATTGCATTTAAATCCCTTGGTATTCACCACCGCAGGAGTGATGAAGGCTTCATCACTTCAAGGGTGCTTTGTGATGATGGTCGCTGGGTGGGTCATTCCTTTGTGTTCCATCTGCAGAAAAATCATGTCCTTTATCACTCGAGGGCTTGCAGAGAGGGGCAGATCGTGGCCCTATGTGTGTGTGTCACCCTCCCTGCATGCTCATAGGCTCACTGACTCTATGGAAAAGACCCTTGGGATCATCAAGTCCAACCATCAGTCCTACTCTGAGCTCATGTGATGCAGAGGCTTTCCAGTACTTTTCTTAGGGAGCTTTAAGAACCAAGTTCAGAGTCTCTGCCCTAGGAGTTGCCCCCTTCTCTCTTCTCCTTCCCCCTGCCTCCTGGTGTCCTCTCCCTCCCAACTTATTTGTTTTCAGAAGGATTTGGGCTATTGTGTGCATGGATGTGCACATAGCCTGCCTTGTTTTTCTCTTGGACTGAAAGTGCAAAGCA
This sequence comes from Phoeniculus purpureus, assembly GCA_028565055.1. NCBI lineage: Eukaryota > Metazoa > Chordata > Aves > Bucerotiformes > Phoeniculidae > Phoeniculus > Phoeniculus purpureus. The sequence continues at coordinate 3,975 of JAOXOE010030854.1, forward strand.
AATCTGTTTATGGTTTTGGTGAGCTAATTCTTCCCCACCCTGGAGTCTTAAATAGACTCTTTCTTTACCAAGCCTGCAGGATGTATTGAAGTAATAGGAAAAGCACGCTGTGCGTTAACCTTTCGGTTTCATGAAGCTCTGCCTACAGCTCCCTGCTCCTCGCAGTGCGTTTGGGAAGCGCAGATCTGGGTGCCGAAGCGAGCAGGAGGCTTTGACATAGGAAGATGGGGATTTGACGTGTTCAGAGAGGAAATGGTTTCAGTTTTTTTTCATTTCTAGTGCTCGGATTGTGGAGCGAACTCCAGTGAGCTGAGCTTGGTTGTCCCTTGAGTTATTCAGCTCCTCCTGCAAATCCTCCTCAGGTTTGCTGTTTCCCGAGCTGTTCGTTGTCTTCAAACAGGCTTTGCCGGTGCAGATGTTGTCTCAGGTCTTCCAGATGAAGGTAACAGCAGTTATGCTCCTACCCCTCTGTTGTGTTCTGGGCTCGATGTGTTGGGAATGTTGGTTTTGCCTCTTGCTTCCATCCTTCCTGCAAATCAGTCTCAGACCTGTCCAGGTTAACAGCCTTTTCTACACCCTTGCCAGGGGTTTGCAGAGCGAGACTTGGTCTAGGGGATCCTGCTCTGGCAGGGGGATTGGACTAGATGATCTTTGGAGGTCCCTTCCGATCCCTAATGATTCTGTGATTCCATGGCCCTGCTCCGCGCACGGTGTTTTATGGCTGCTGGGAAGCAGAGCTGAGCTCTGCTCTGCTGTGGGAGCACTAAAAACGCCCCAGAAACACCAGATTCTGTGATGTCCAGCTGGTGACTTGGCTCCCACGAGCCCATCCTGCTGCTGCATCTCCTCTCTGAAAAAGAACCTGGCTGCTATTTATTTCTGCTGGAAAACTGGCTGCGGAGCGGGAGCTCTAGCTGGAGGTGGCCATGACGTGTGCAAATGTAGTTAGAATCGTAGGCTGTGTTGGGTTGGAAGGGACCTCCAAAGGTTATCTAGTCCAACTCCCAGGCCATCACTCGCCAGACCAGGTTGCCCAGAGCCCCAGCCAGCCTGACCCTGAATGGCTGCAGGGATGTGGGGTCTCCACCACCACCTCTCTGGGCAGCCTGTTCCCCCAACCCTCAGGTTCAAGACGGGTTTCCTCCTGTCCAGCCTCACTCTGCCCTTTTCCAGCTTCAAACCAGGACCCCTCGTCCTATTGTTCCCTGCCCTTGGGAACAGCCTCCCTCAGCCTTCTGACAGCCCCTTGCAGGGATGGAAAGTCACTATAAAGTGCCCCTGGAGCCTTCTCCTCTTCAGGCTGAACCACCCCAACTCTCTCAGCCTGTCTACAGAGCAGAGGGGCTCCAGCCCTCTGAGCATTTCCATGTCCTCCTCTGGACACTTCTTTTTCCCCAGCTCTGTAGGGCTGATGTTGACTTGGTTGAGGCCTCTGGGCACTCCTGTAACATAAATAAGCAGGAGTAGGATTTCAAAGCAAACAAACTGTTGATGCAGTTGATGTTTAGGGCCCATGGATCTGGAGGCCAGCAGCTGCTAGTTTGGTCTTGTTGCTAATAACCTACTGGAAGTGGTTCTGCTGAGCTGGTTCTTGCAGAGGGCTGAGGGGTTCACCCCGATGGGCCAGCACATGAGAGCGAGTGATCGCTTTATGGCTGGATGTGTTCCTGTGCGACTGGGTCTAGGTGATCCTGCTCTGGCAGGGGGATTGGAGTGGATGATCTTTCAAGGTCCCTTCCAATCCCTAATGTTCTGTGGTTCTGTGAAAGCTTTGCAAAGCAGAATTGTCCTTTATCCCTTTGTCTGTGCTTAGTTGAGGTTTTTCTTTCTGTAATAGGGTCTTGGCAGAGGCAAAGCCAAGTCTTCACTGGAGACGTTTAAAGCCTGTCTGGATGTGTTCCTGTGTGCCTTGGTCTAGGGGATCCTGCTGTGGCAGGGGGTTAGACTAGATGATCCTTTGAGGTCCCTTCTGATCCCTAATGACTGGATCTAGGGGATCCTGCTGTGGTAGGGGGATTGGACTGGATGGTCTTTCAAGGTTCCTTCCAATCCCGAATGAATCTATGATTCTCTCTTGTGGAACTGATGGAGTTGGTGCTCTCTCCAATGATGATGCTCAAGGTCAGCGCTCATCGTTCTCCAGGCAGGTGGCTGTAGCCCTAACTATGGAGCTGTGAAGCTGACGTTGGGATCTGACCACAGTGTTCTACCTCTGTGTTCATTTTCAAATCTCTCCCATCCGAGTGTAACTGTCACAGAATCACAGAACATCAGGGATTGGAAGGAACCTTGAAAGATCATCCAGTCCGATCTCCCTGCCACAGCAGGATCCCCTAGATCCACTCATTAGGGATTGGAAGTGACCTTGAAAGATCATCTAGTCCAACCCCCTCTACCACAGCCAGGATCCCCTAGATCAATTCACACAGGAACATGCCCCAACGGGTTTTAAACGTCCCCAGAGAAGGAGACTCCACAACCCCTTCCAGTGCTCTGTCACCCTCACTGGGAAGAAGTTCCTTCGCGCATTGATGAAGTTCCTTCTCACACTCCAGCTCACACTCATTGCCCCTTGTCCCATCATTAGATGTGCTCTGTCTGAGCAAACAGACAGCTGGGTCCTGATGCCAGCTCCTGCAGGATCCCCTAGACCAAGTTATCCCAACTCAGAGCTTTTTCTCCTTGGCATCCCTTCCCCTCATCCTTTCCCTTCCTACTCGTTTCCTGGCTGCTCAGGACATCTCTACAGCATCACTACGACAAACTACATTGGTTATCGTCAGGAAGATGAGGCCACTGGAGGCTTCAACACAGCACAGACTTCAGAGCTAGACCCACACTGAGCATTTGGAGTCCCCCGCTGCGTGAAAGGCAAATTCCATCCTTCGTGGCCCTTCCCAAAGCTGTTGCCCAACACTTTCACTGTTTGTCATCAGCTGAGAATTATCTGTGCTCTGTAGGCATCCAGGGACAGTTCTTGTTTGTCTGTCGTTGCATGTGTTTAGCAGCAGGATTTGGGGCTTTGCTGTTGCTGTTTGCTTCTCCTCATGCTGGAGGTCAGAGGGCTTTGGGACACGGAGTGATGCTGCAGCCCATGCACTGCTCTCCCTCTGGGCTCTGTGAGGGAGGTGAGCTGCTCCCCAGGGAGGCACTGGGTTGTGTGGGCACTGGGGTACTGTCAGGGCTCCAGCAGCAGCTCTCTCCACCCTGCAGGCTCACGGGAGCAGCCAACCTGGATGCTGCTGAGATGCCTTCAACCAGCCCTGTGTGGTGTGAGGGGTACCCTGCGGGTGTGGAAGGCTCCAGCGAGCCCACTTCTAGTTCCTGTGGACACAGATATACTGAGAGAGAGGCACTGTCTTTAGGAAGTTTAGACTCTTTAGGAAGTTCAGACTCTCTTTAGGAAGGCAAAGAACCACGGCCCATCGGGTTGTTTTTGTAGCAACACAAGCTGGTGACACTCCAGGTTCAAGGAGGGGAAAGGCTCCTTGTGCTAAGGCTGCAGTGTTTCATCCAGAGGTATTTATGAATGAAGATGGAAATCCAAGGTGAAACCAGAGCACCTTCACTCTGACTCACTGGAGGTCACCCTCTGGAGGAGAAGCACCTCCTTATCTCCCGGCTCCATCTGGGAGCCTTGCAAGCTCCTGTGGTTGTTCAGCTGTCTGCAGCGCCCAACGAACACACTGCAAGTTCTATTTCCAAAACAACCCTTTGAGTGCCTTGGGCTGGAAGGGAAACTCAGAGTGGTTCTTGGTGCCACCGACATAACCTTCTGGCAGCGCCGCCGTGTGCGCACGGGGAGGGTTTGTGACTAAAGGTGACCCATTAAAAGGACAACCTCTGCTAAATAACTAGGCTGGGGACTCGCCAGCCCCGAGTTCAATTACTTGCTTTGCTTTAAAGCTTCCTGTGACCTTGGGCAAGTCATTAGGAGTCGCCCTGTGCCTCATTTCCCTCTCTGTAACAAGCTGGTGACAGCATTTCCTTCCCAGCCAGGAGCTGTGGCGGTGGGAAGGTACCGTTTTCCATAGGTGGTGTGTGAAGAACTTTGGATGGAGCAGAACGTGTGACTGCCTCATGGGCCTTTCTGCTGTTCTCCTGGGGAAATCGGAGCAGGGTGAACCACTTGCATGGTTTTATAGGAGCCCAGAGGAGATCCTGGGGCTCCCATGTGCCTGTAGATGTGCAGTAGCATGGTGGTTGCTCCTTGAGCTGAGTTGCTTCCTTAGTGGTCCTCTTGGATCTTCCTTGAGCTTTAAATCAATGGGCAGGTTGGGCAGAGCTGGTTCTGGTGCTTCTTTGGCCTCTGGTGTGAAGTTTCCCTTTCAGGTATTCTCTGTGCTTGCTCAATTGCTGCCTCTTTGCTTTGAGCCCAGGCGTGGTACTTGGTGCCATGGTCTAGGTTATCACAGAACATGAGGGATTGGAAGGGTCCTCAAAAGACCATCCAGTCCAATCCCCCTGCCACAGCAGGATCCCCTAGATCCAGTCATTGGGGACTGGAAGGGACCTCCACAGATCATCCAGTCCAATCCCCATGCCACAGCAGGATCCCCTAGATCCAGTCATTGGGGATTGGAAGTGACCTTGAAAGATCAGCCAGTCCAATCCCCCTGCCAGAGCAGGATCACTTAGGTCAAGTTGCACAGGAACATGAACATGCCCAGGTGGGTTCTAAACATCTCCAGAGAGGGGGAATCTACAACCCCCACCCCGGGCTGCCCCTTCCAGTACTCAGTCACCCTCACTGTGAAGAAGTTCTTTCCCATATTTATGTGGAACCTCCTATCTCATAGGCTGGACGTGATGATCTCAGATGTCTTTTCCAGCTTCAATCCTTCTGTGATTCTGTAGGTGTGAGGGAGGTGATGGTTCTGTGAATGCAGATGCTGCAGCTCGGCGCTGCTCTCCACCATGGGACAGATTGTGTCATCTCACCCTGCTTCAGTTTCCCCCTTCTAGTGGGGATCAACAGTCCTGACCGCCCCTTCTGCCACTTTCTCAACACCAAGAGAGGTTTTCCAGCATCCCTGAAAAGTGCTAAAGCCTCTTGGCTCAAAAAGCAGATGACTGGAAGAGGGGGCAGGGGCTTGCTGGTGGCTGCTTTGTGCCCATGAACCTCCTTATCCCACAGGGAGTCTTCACATGACAGCTGCATCCAGCTGCCAGTGTTTTCAGAAGTGATGCTCAGCCTCCTTCATTCTGACCACACGCAGCCCCTTTTCCCCTCTGCTAGAGCCTGATTGTCCAGGGATGGCCTGAGAGAGCTGCTGACTTGAGACCCCAGTCCTGTCTCCAGCTGGTGTGGGATGCTGTGGTTGAGTAGATGGAAGTGAAGGTCTTTGAGTCATGGCAGAACATGGAGCCTCCTGGTGTTCATGGGTGGGGAAAAGTGCTCCTAGGGAGTACCTGGTTCTCCAGCTGTAGTGAAAATGCTGATGTCTCTTTCCCTCTGCTCACGTGGCTGGATTCAGTGGCTCGTGCAGGTTGTTGATAAGCAGCCAAAGCAGCAGAGTGTAGGTTGGGGCCAGCTCTGTGTCTCTGGTATGAAAAGCTGTTGTGTGAAGCTTTTATCACCTTGGGCATGGCCCAAGAGCTGGGAAAATCCATCCCTTTCTAGAGAGAGGCTTCGCTTCCACCTCTGCTCTGCCCTTCCCTTCCCAAACCCCCAAGTCCTCTCCTCTTTGAGGTGTCTGGAGGTATTTACTGGTGTCCAGGGTGGGTGCTGCTGGCTGGGGCTGCTTCTGGAGCAGCAGGCTGTAAACCTCAGGCTTCAGGTGGCTCTGACAGCTGTTCCCTCAGACTCTGCCTGTAGCTGGAGACCCTCCTGCAGTAAAACTGTGTCTCCAGCAACAGGCTCTTGGCCTGTCTGTCTTCTTTTGCCCTTGTCTGGTTTGTGTGCTCCTCATGCTGGGAGAGGACACATTTAAGGCTGCAGGTTGCCCTGAAGTTGTGGGTCTTGTTGAAGCTGCTTTGTGCATGGAGGAAGGTGAGCTCCAGTCTGACAGTGTGGATGGACGTTCATGTGGATGTGTGACCTCTGAGAGCTGCCAGAGCTGGCCCTTGGATGGGAGAAGCTCAGCAGACAGCCCTTGGGAAGAATCTAAAGTGCCACAGAAATAACTGCTGGTAGAGGAAGGGAGCAACGAGATGGAGACAGCAGCAATTTCCTATTGTAGGTGTCAGTAGTGAAGGGCTTCAGAACTGCTGGAGGGTGAATTGCCCACAGTGACCTCAATATCCAGTCCCATGGGACCTTGCCTGAGATGACAGCTTGTGTAACCTGAAGGTTGAGGGTATCTTCTGCGCTAGCAGCTTCTCACTAGCACTTGCCAGGTGGTGGTGAGGCTTGTGCCTGATTTTAGACGGGAGGAGAGGATGAAGGCTACGGATAGGAGCAGCTGACCCTGAGTTTTGGCTGTTGACCCTGGTGATGGCTGAGTTTGCTGATGGTCTAGAAGAACCTCAAAAAGAGTGGACAGTGTCACTCCTTGGTGCCTTGCTTAGTGCAACAGTCACTTTCCCAGTTGCCACTGGAAGTTTAGCACCATTAATCCAGGAAGAGTTCACTTAACAAACCCTCACACAGGCAGCTCTGACTGATCCTGGCTGCTGGCATAAGCAGCTTGACATGAGGATCCGTGTGATGGATCTTAAGAGCATTACCCTTACAAGGCTTCACTGTGAAGCTCCCTGGTCGTCTGTGGATGAGTCCTGCAGGCTATGACAACACCCCCTGGTTCCTCTGACACCATGTGTGTCTGTTTGCTCAACCTGTGGCCAGCTGGTGATGATGGGTTTGAGTAGGGAGGGTTCTTCCTGCTGTCCTGAGCCTTCTCTACCGTGATGCTGGAGAAGAGGAGGCTGAGCGGATACCTTGCTGCTCTCTACAACTACCTGAAGGAAGCTTGGAGTGAGGTGGGTATTGGCCTCTTATCCCTAGGGACTAGCGATACGACCAGAGGAAATGGGTTCAGGTTGTGCCAGGGGAGGTCAGATTGGATCTTAGGAAAACCTTCTTCCCAGAAAGAGCTGGGGGAGACCTTGGAACAGGCTGCCCAGGGAGAGAGTGGAGGCACTGCCCGTGGAGGGGGCTCAGCAAACAGGCAGCCCGGGGGTGTTTGAGGAGATGGGTTAGTGGTTGTGGGTTGTAGAGCAGATGGTTGCACTTGATGATCTTGAAGGTCTTTTCCACCCTGCATGATTTGGTGATCCCACGACATGCTGTCGTGTTGGTGCAGTAGCATTAAGATGTCCTTAGTCTGCTCTCTGCCAGCCCAAGGAACAAAAGCAGGAGCCCGGAGGACTGTGTTCTGCTAACGTGGCTGCAGGCTGGACTGCTGCCCTAGAAACAGAAGGCTCCATGGTGCCATTAGCCATTACCCTGAGCCAGCGGGTCATCCCCAGCCCTGTTTGTGCAGACGGGCTGCTGACACAGCATAAGCACTGTTTTTCTGTCAGCGTCCCCTGTGCTGACTCCTCCTGCAGCTCAGTTTCTCCTGCTGTTCTCTTAGTTCCATTAAACACAGTTAATAACGTGCCCCGTGCCCCACTCACCCTAATGATGATGCTGAACGGTTTAGACTGGTGTAACGAGACCACCCTTTTACTTCTGAAAGAAGTGGGGGGTGGGAAGTCCCGGTTTCTGTTGCTCTGGGGTTAGAACGTTGGTTGTGATGCTTTTGGTGGTGCAGATCGGGAACGTTTGCTGCTGTCCGTGGCACACGCTGCGATGAGAACGTCTCCACGTTCGCTTGAGAGCTGCAAAACTGTAGGTTCCTGAAAGACAGAACCACAGAATCATGAAGATTGGAAGAGACCTACAAGAGCATCAAGTCCCACCATCACCCCAAGCCCATCCTGCCCACTAAACTCTGTTCCCTAGCACTGCATCTACTCAGTTTTTTAACCCTTCCAGGGATGGTGACTCCACAGAAACCAGCTTTAGTGAAATAAGACCAACTTCAAGTAGACAAACTTATCCTTTTCTTTTTTACATCACGGAATTGCAGAACACTAGGGTTTGGAAGGGACCTTGAAAGATCATCCAGACCAAACCCCCTGCCACAGCAGGATCCCCTAAATCCATCATTAGGGATTGGAAGAGACCTTGGAAGATCATCCAGTCCAATCCCCCTGCCACAGCAGGATCCCCTAGATCCAGCCGTTAGGGATTGGAAGGGACCTCAAAAATCATCCAGTCCAATCCCCCTGCCACAGCAGGATCCCCTAGACAAAGTTGCACAGGAACACATCTAGGTGGGTTTTAAACGTCTCCAGAGAAGGAGACTCCACAATCCCTCTGGGCAGCCCCTTCCAGGGATCTGTCACCCTCACTGGGAAGAAGGTCCTTCTGATACTTACATGGAACCTCCTCTGTTCCAGCCACGAAGACGATGAAGGGAGTGGAACACCTCCCTGCTGAGGAAAGGCTGAGGGTACTGGGGCTCTTGAGCTTGGAAAAAGGGAGACTGAGGGGTGACCCCATGGATGTTTGTAACTATGTGAGGGGTGGGTGCCAGGAGGATGGAGCCAGGCTCTGCTCAGGGGCATCTAATGATAGGACAAGGGGCAATGGGTGTGAGCTGGAACAG
>JAOXOE010030855.1:0-12570 GCA_028565055.1 Phoeniculus purpureus
TTAGATACTGGAATGGATTGCCCAGGGAGGTGGTGGTGTCACCATCCCTGGAGGTGTTTAAGGAACGAGTGGACGTGGCGCTTAGGGATCTGGTCTAGCAGTTAGATACTAGGATAAAGGTTGGAGTCTATGACCCTGGAGGTCCTTTCCAGCCGTGATGATTCTGTGATATAAAAATGTTGCCCTTGGAATGCAACTAGAAATCTGAGTGTCACACTGAAAACAAGACTTATCCTATAAAATAAACTGAATAATTTCACTTCACCCCAGATATCAATTTCATATGAAAATCACGGAATCACGCTAACCTGATCAAGAAGTAGTCGTAATTTTATTCTGTTGCAAATTTGGAAGAGTTTCAAAGTAATTGCTCCAAATCTTACCCAACACGCCTTTGGAACAAATCCCCAACAGCATAAGGAAAACGGCACAGAAATATTTTTATGGAGAGATGAAAGTGCTCAGATCAGTCCCTACAGACAGAAAAAATGGAGCTCGAGGTACTCACTCTGAGTTGTTACCATCAAAGCAGCGTTATGGGAAAAAGAAGACACTATATATAAGGAAGCGTAACAAATAGATAGTACTCAGGTTACAGGAGGAGTTAACACCAGTAATGCAAATTAATACAGAAGAAATCCCTTTAATCTCTGCTCGTGTTTTCTGTTTAGGTACACATTTTTGTGATTGCGTAACTTCAGGCATGGCAAGTGACCTTCAAGAGAAAAGTGTCCTAGCTTTTGCTAGTCACTCGCTCCCCGGGCAATAGAGGGCAGCAGAACTTCTGGCATCTGCTGGTGATGCCAAAATGGCATCTACTGGGCTTCAGGGTCCTTTGTTGACTAGGTAGCAGTAACATGCAGACAGGCGAGAGACAGAATGGTGATAGCAATTGTAGTGTTGGAATACAAAGAATGAATAAAAATATGTGTGCTAAATGACTGCAGATATATTTTCCTTATTGCAGCACAGTTTTTCTTCTTTGAATATATTGATACACTAAAAGTTTGGTGATGTGGTAATGTGAAATGTAGTGGTCATGATAATTGCTATATTCTGACACAGTTTCAGCATTCTCCACCTCAGACTATATTTGATTAGTACAAACCATCGAAGCATTTTGGATGGGAAAATCCTGTGCGTGATTTCCTTCATGTGAGAGTTGGCTGATATTCTACATTTCATCTGACATACCCACACGGGTTTTTTTTGAGACAACAGGGAGAGATGAATGACGGATTTTCTTATTCTCTGCTGGACCACCAGAAAACTAAAGTTTTAATTTCCTTCTCAGCACTGTGAAACCACAGTATGTTATGTTTTGAAACATATTCTTGCACAAAATACAGAGAAGTTTACTCATAAATTCTGCCTGACGGTCAGTTCTCATAAAGGCTAATGATCCAGCAAGAGGCTGATTGACCCCCAGGTCAATCACGGAGAAAGAAGAATCTTAAGTTTCTAACATTCATGTGTATTTTATATCTTTTCATCCTTTTCAAGGAGGAGGACCATAGAAGTGTTATAGACACAGGATCTTTTATAAGAAAATAAAGAAAGTTTAATAAATATATATCTGAACACAGCATGGAATCTTGTTTTGGCCCCAGTCACTTGTCTATTCTGAGGTTAAATTATTTCCTCTGGATTCAGAAAAGTTTATACTGTTGCTTAAATCCATTCTCTAAAACCGTTCTAGGCATGAGGGCTTTGGGTTGGCAATTGGACTTGACAAACTTGGAGGTCTCTTCCAACCTTAGTAATTCTATGACTGACTACTTTTTTAACGGAGCTAACTCTTTTTTTCAAGAATTGGTCAAGGAGACATCTTCTATTACTTTAAGTGACTGTACAGTTTTCTCAAAACAGTAAGAAACTCATTTAAAATCAGAAATACAATTATCCCTGTTCCATAGTAAATGAACAATAGGACATACAATGCTGCCATTTCCGCCTACTTTTAACAGAAAACAGTACTGTGAGTTGTGGGTTGAGTAAGACGTAGTGTGATCAGATACAAAATATATATGGAAATAATCCCTGAAACATTAGTAGAAAGTTAAATTAAATAAAGAACCCTTGATTACTACAGTCTGCTGTAATGCTTTATGCAGCCTTAAGAGTTGCCATGTAAAGAGTACAGCATATTAGAGCATGATTAGATTGACGGCAGCAGACCCTGCTGATCCTGGTTAAGTGGTGGCTTCACCACTAGTCGGTACTATTCTTTTAATTCTGCTGGTTTTAGTGTTTGCCTGACCGCTCCATCTCACTTCATGAGACAATCTGAGACAATGCCAAAAAACAAAGCAAAACCCAGAAGCACCCTCTGTACTGAGAGCAAGATGAGCATGTGCAAACAGTACAAATACGTCTTCGCTAACCGACTAAATGGACACTACTCAAAATTATGACAAAACCAATCCTTTTAAAATCAACCCATTTTCTGACCGTAAGTGCTCCTTAGGGTGCAGAGACTTTCTAAGGCTTTTTCTTTCTTAATTTTTTTTCAGTTTTGCTTTTGGTTAATCGATAAAGGTTTATTACTAAGAAGAAAATGCATCTTTGAGAGGTTTGTACCTGGCTTCTGGCTTAAATGGAAAAGTACTGTTTTCAAATTACAGCAATTCAAAGTGTAAATATATATTTATAAATGAAGTATTCCTAAAATGTTTTTTACAGAATGCCTAATGTATGTGTCAAGATTAAATCAAATTCAGTATTTTTAAATTTCAAACATGCTGCTGACTACCATATATTCTTCCCTCTACCTTTTAAATAGGAATATAGCCTGAGGAAATAATCGTCCTCTAAGCTTTTCAAATAAGGCTATTCGTGTGGATGACTTGCTTTCAAGTGAAATCTTTCCTGCACATTGATATGTGCAGGTTCGTGCTAGGCAGTGAGAGGGTGGAAAAAGCTCAGTTGCAGAGCACACCAGCATGATATGTAAATGGAATTTATTTCACAAGGGAAATATGTAACTGCAGCTATCACGTCAGTCTTGCAAGATAAATCACATTATTTGTACACTTCAAACAAGATTTATCTCTCTACTACTATGTTTTTAAAGCCTAGTTTAATTACTCAATTTTTAAGTCTTCATTTTTCATTCCAGTTAGGCTCCTTCAAAATGAAGTAGAAAATTTAAAGTACTTTTTGAACCATGAATTCTTTCATAACAATATGTAAACATCTCATCATCTACACTGGCAACTAGCAGAAAATGCTTCACTTCAAAATTAAACATAAAATGCTCTTTCTTAGAAATCTTGTAAGAAGCAGACTTTGAACATTGTAATTAAATCAGCTCCTTTATTTTTTTTCCTGATCCTTCTATAAACGTATTCAAACACTATATAATATTCGATAAATACCCTTCTTTCAAACAGGCTTATTCTTATTAAACTACCCACTGGAATTTTTATTGGTCCTAATTTCATAATATTCTTTGCATGCAGGTATGATTTTTGTATTCTTCATTCTCTGAAAATCTTACCCTAATGAGGGCTGCATTTATGAGCACCACAGCAAAAAGTAACAAGACTCACAAACAAAAAACCATAGTCCTTGTGGGACCTCAGACTTTCTGATTCCCACAGAATCCTGCTGTCTCTTCCATAGGATTTTCAGTGCAGATTGCTCCCAAGACCGTCATCACAGGCATCCATATCTGTCACAGAACACCTACACACATCAGACAAGCAACTCATTCACCAGTGAGAGATTATGTTAGGTAGTTATTAGGTCATGTACACATCCTACCAAATTGTCAGATCCTTTCTTAGGCTGCTCTTAAGAAATTTCAGGAATCAATAAAAGGGCTGAATGGTTTTCTGTCCTTTTTGGTAGATCAAACCACGTCCATAAATTTTACTTTGTAAAGTCCTTCAAGTCTCAAACTCTCTAGGCATCTTAATAGCTCCCCTAAACTTGGAACACTGATCAGATCGTCTAAGCAGACAAGGTTGACAATATTGTTCTTAAACCTCTTTTCCTTCTTTTTCTTTATCAGACCTATCTTCTTGGTTTCTTAAAGTCAGTAAATTATGGTACACAATTCAGCAAAACAGAACTGTGCAAAGCAAAGTGACAGTAGTAAACATTCAGAAGAACTGATATCATCTAGTCTTCTTTCTAGACTGAAATTAGAAAGTAGATTCACATACTTAACTTGTTTTCTCCATAATGACCTGAACACCATTTGTCTTTGAACAACCAAGATGATGCCCCAACTCACCAGGCAATGACCAAGCTAAGTTGTGACAAACAGCAAGGAAACAAAATGCAGACAGTCCTGGTCTCTTACATTAACACAATCTACCGTGGATTGCCACTCTTCAGCTGAACAAGTAAAACGTAGTTCAGACAATTCTTCAACTTCCTTTCTTGTGCCACAATAAATTTTACTCTTTGTCCTTGTTTGTCTCTGTGGCATCTTCCTTTGCAAGATGGAGCTTTTACTGGAATTCTGTTTGTTTATTGGCATACAATTTCAGAGATCGAACAGATGAGCAATGAAGGATGTTTTGAATGTCCAAACATATTCTGCACAACACGCCTAATTTCTGCTAATATTAAGGCTTTCAACAACATTTAAAACATTTTTTCATTTTAAAGTGCCTGAAATCTTTCTTTTTAACATAACTTTTCCCGAGGTATCGAGAATATGAAATATTTTCTGATATGAAATCAAAAGCCTTTTACATGACTTTCTGGAAAAAGAAAGGAAGAGACACAGAGAGAGGGAGAAGAATGAAAGTCAGAGGTAATTTTCACTGCACATAATGCGAAGATATTCACCTAATATGCAGCAAGTAACAGCTTCAGATCTCTTAGCCTATTGGTCTTTCACATCTTAAGTGAGAGCTTTCTTACAAACATTCTGGAATATGTGGGGGTCAGTATGTCTCAGTTGCCCTCAACAAAACTTTTCAGATCATTCTATTCACACAGTGAACAATTCTTGAGTAATTTAAAAGTTGATGAATATTTTTTAGTAATTAGATTTAATAACAATTGGGATGATAATATTAACTTGCATCATCAGGTTTAATAATATTTGAAAATAAAAACTGATCTTCATTTCCCACAAAGCAGAGACGTGAAGCTCTTAGCTTCATGACCAAACACTACCACCTGGATTTCAGAAAAAATCTCAAAATAGGTATGCTGGCATGAACAGGATTTAGCTGTAATGAAAAGCACGTTTTCCAAGAACAAAACGTATGCAAAAATGATAAATGCATAATAGGTGATATTTCAGATTGTATGATTGATTGTGATGGATGAAGGCAGTAATAGCATTTTAATGTAACATGCCAAAAAATGATTCCTTCTGAACTAACGTGTGTCTATCCATCTCCTTCTTCATGATTTCCACTTTCAAAATACTTTACCATAGTTAAAGGAAAAACAAAGACTATAAACTTGTTCTTAAAATAAAGTCCACTTGAGCAAGCATTAAACCAAATAAAAAGTATGAGACCTCTACATTGGAAAAAGTTCCATTTCTACAGGCTTCTGTTATCACATAATGTGATCTGTGGTGAATTTTTGAGATCATTCGTGAAACAACGAAATGCAAAGCACATGCATTAACTAACACCTTTTAAATGAGGAGCACCATAATTTATATTTAAAATCAGGAATACTGTTTGATACTGAATGGATTGGGTGCAATGCACCATGTTTGTATGAGAAAATACTTGACCTTTAGAGAAGGATGTCTCTGTCTCAAACATTTAAGTCTTCCTGCATCTTGGGAGTCGACTTCAATACATCAGAGGGGATTTTTCATACCCTCATGTCTGATTGCAAATACTTTGTGGAAATTCTTCTCCACTAACATAACTAAAGCAGAGCATCTACACAAGCAGTAACAAGTGAACTTGGGAGTTAAAACTGAACTTCAGCGATCTAAATTAAAGATACAGAGTCTATAATGGAAGAGTGAGAAGAAGGACAAGAACACCATGTGCTGGGATGTAGTGTTTGCTGTCCACTTAAGTCATTGAGCTAAAAACAACGTCTCTGGAATCGCATTTCGAGGGAGAGCTCCTATGCGAGTCAAAGACGGCAACTTGATGCATTCTGGATTGAAAGAATAAGCTTCTCTTCAGACTCAAATGGAAACAAAATTAGTTTAATTCCATTTTCCCCAATGACAGAGTCCCTCTAATGTTTATTCACTAAAATCTATTTATTGATTTTATAATCCTGTGAAAATACTCAGAAATAAAACTTGCACACTTTCTAACTGATTATACACATGCAACTTATGGGCATGTAGAAAGAGAGCCCAGACACACTGAACAATTGCACTGTCACATATCAGGGACAAAGTTCTGACACAACTTTTAAGCACATTAGGTACTAAAGAGACAGAAAAATTGTCTTTACACTTAGCAAGGTTACCTGAAGTAGACACTTCTGAGTGAATTGACTGAGACGTTACACCAAACCAAAGCTGGAGCATTTTCCTCAGCATTCTTGGGACTTGCTTGGAGCCAAAGTAGGGTGAACAAGACCCTGAATGCTCTTGGGTATACTGCCATGAATGCCCATTAGATTTGCACGGAAGAGCAAGTCAAGTAATACAGTTCTGAGCTGACAGAACATATCAAACTCCCTCTAGTAGATTTCCGTGGAGCTGATGATTCTGTAAGATTGTAGTTAAATGTTTGTACTTCAGTGTTGTAGGATGTCCCTTCCCAGCCCAATGGAAACTTAAAGATGTGATTTAAAAGATTTGCTGTTAACACAGGATGTTAGGATGCAAGAACAATTCTCTTCTTAACATTTAGCTGTCACTAAGGATAGGAAAAGGTCAAGAACTTCCCTGTGTTCTGCTGTGCAAAGTCGATAGCAGCGGTAGAAGGCCTTGGAAACAGAAAATAAGTTACTGGAAAGGAAGCAGGTATGCTGATGAAAAGGTGTCAGGAAGGCCATGAAAACACTATTGCTGAGTTCAATCAAACACCCAAAAAAAGACTGAGATGATGTTAGAGTAGGATTTTATGCGGTTTAGAGGCTAAACAGACCAGAATTTGCTGAAGCCTGTGCAGAAATATAAATGCACAGAGACTTTCACCTCAGTAAACTCTCCCCTACAAACAAGGGGGTGCAGATACTGTGAACAAGGAGAAAACCAGCAATTGAGAAGATGTCTTGAAAATGTTCATGAGTTGTTGCAATTCACAGGACAGTATACCACTTCTTTTCATAATCCCTGAGAAGTTCACGTATTACAAATCTAAAGAGGTGCCAGACAAATAGATTCAGATAGAAAAGACAACCCGCCCTGGATGTGAATATTTTAGACAAAAATTATATCCAGGTTGAAACAGAAATTAATTTTATCAGATTTTAACATTAATTAATGTATTAAAAAAATACATGGAGACTATCCTCAACACAAATCTGTGACTGCCTATTAAATAGTGACATGGATAACACAGACAGTTGTAACCACAGTCACACAGAATCACAGAATCACAGAACATTAGAGAGACCATCAAGTCCAATCCCCCTGCCAGAGCACGATCACCTAGACCAAGTCACACAGGAACACATCCAGGTGGGTCTTAAACTTTTCCAGAGAAGGACTCCACAACCTCCCTGGGCAGCCTGTTCCAGTGCTCTGTCACCCTCACTGTGAAGAAGTTGCTTCTCGAATCCATATGGAACCTTGTATGTTCCAGCTTACACCCACCACCCCTTGTCCTATCACTAGATGACATTGAGAAGAGCCTGTCTCCATCCTCCTGACAAACACCCTCCACATATTTATAGATATTAATGAGGTCACCCCTCAGTCTCCTCTTGTCCAACCTCAAGAGACCCAGCTCACTCAGCCTTTCCTCACAAGGGAAGTGTTCCACTTCCTCCATCATCCTTGTTGCTCTGTGCTGGACACCCTCCAGCAGCTCCATGTCCTTCTTGAACTGAGGGGCTCACAACTGGACACAATACTCCAGATGTGGTCTCACTAGGACAGAGTAGAGGGGAAGAAGACCCTTTCCCGATTTGCTAACCACCTCCCTTCTAATCAACCCCAGGATGTTGTCGGCCCTCTTGGCCACAAGAGCACACTGCTGGCTCACGGTCATCCTCCCGTCCACCTGGACTCCCAGGTCCCTTTCTCCTACACTATTCTCCAACCAGTCAGTCCCCAACCTATACTGGTCCCTGGGGTTTTTCTTGTCCAAATGCAAGACTCTACACTTACCCTTGTTACAGTTCATTCAATTTCTCTCTGCTCAGCTCTCCAGCCTGTCCAGGTCTCAGCACATCTAAGGCTTGTCCCTTCTCCTTCACAGTCCCTTAGTACTTTTGAAGAGGTAAAATAAAATTACAATAAATTTTTATTTATTTGATCTTATATTTCCAGAAAATTAGCCTCTAAAATGTTGTCTTTCTGTTTTCAGGTAACAAATATTACTCAATAAATCGTGACTTTGGAATGTCTTCCAACTTATGGATTGGACGTTAATAAAGGGGACAAGCTCTATGCAGATATTGTTCTTTTCTTAGATTCTTATAGAATCTCATCCACTCACATTTCATTTAAAATCTAGACCCATATTTCAGAGAAAATGTAACTGACTTCTTCTTATGTCAACACAGTAGCTGTTGATATCAACTCTTACGAAAGTTTGTGGAGAATTTATCTGATTTTCTCAAAGATACAGCTTTATTAAACAATTATGTGCATTTGCTATTACCTTTAGCCAAATTATTTTAAAATAATTAAGTTGAAAAGGAAAGGAAATTTTGGAAAACGTAAAAGCAATGCAAATCTCTACTGTTCTTAGTGTGTTTAAATCTGAACTAAATATCACCCATTAAAATCTGTGACTTGTAAGACAGTGTGCCACAGGTGAAAACAAGTATTTGCCTTAAGCAAAGAATTTAGCATCAGCTATGACATACAATTGTCCAGTAATCTAGTTTGTCTATTTTACTACAATATCTTTTTGGCCCTGTTTCAACTGAATAGTTGCATGTAGGTGTTTTTATCTCCCTACACTAGTTGAAGGTATATATCCTCTACTTACCCATCTGGAATTAATTTTCTCTTTCATCTTACTTTCTTTATGACTCTGCAATTCTCTCTCTCCCTAACTTCTCCTTACATTATTAATTTTATGATGACATCTGGTTAGGAGAAGTTTTATTTGGTTTGGTGAAGATTTATTTCCTCTCCTTTTCCTACCTACTTAAATCTTTATTCCACTTAATCTTTTAAAACTTTAAAGAAAGCTAATCTCTGTGGGTTAAACAAAGATCACTGGGCTTCACCCAGTAGAAACAGCACATTTGTCCTCATCACAACTCAAAAAAATGAGTGATGATTTGGCTGATTTATCACCTCTTTTGGCCTCTGTCACTTTGCTGAACTGTAAAGCTACTACACTGCCACGAAAAGCGTAATCAAGAGAGTAAAACACAGAGACTTTTACGTCACATTAGAGATTCCAAACTTGATTCTGACTTACCAATTTACTAGCTCCTAGGCCTTTCCAATTAGCACTGCCTTAACAGTATTTCCCTTCTGAATTTCCTTGCAGGATAGAGAAAAACCATATTTTTTCTCTATCCTGGTCCTCAGCTGGTTCTTTGTCTTTTTCCTCTTTATGAGACAGTATATTGAAGCATTCCAACAACTACTGAAAAAAGTTTAGCAGAACTGCTGGTAGTCTGGAAGACTGGCATAAAACCCTGTGAAAGTCAACAGTGGAAAGATATGTCCATAATATTCTTAAATGATCCTGCTCTGGCAGGGGGTTTGGACTAGATGGTCTTTCAAGGTCCTTTCCAATCCCTCATCTTCTGTGACAAGATGTGTGAATATATTTGTACTCATGGGAATTTAGTTATTTTCAGCTTTTGAGACTTTACATTAATTTCTTTCATCTGTCTTTTCATGCATCCATTCTTTTTCAGATAACCATTTTTTGCTTTCTCTATATTTTTACTTGGCATTTATTGCCACTGCAAATTATGGTACTAGAAATAGTTAACTTTGGTATGCCCAGAGAGCCAAAAGACGTTTAAATTGAGCTGAAAATGCTTCACAGTATGCTGATCCTTCCTCCTCTTCTCCAGTGTAGAGATGCTGGTCTCATTCACTTCAGGGATACTCTGCACTTGCCAGCCTGTTGCACTGCTAAACAACCTCAGGTCACTCAGCGACTCTTCATAGGACTTGTGGTTCAGACTCTTCATGAGTCTTGTTGCCCTTCTCTGGGCACTCCAGCCCCTCAATGTCCTTCATATAACGAGTGGCTCAGAACTCATAATATCCAAGTATTTTTTAATATCTCCTGACACAATTTACTTACCTGAAAAGTGTCCTTACCAAGTTTATTAATTACACTGCATGTAGCTCTGTTGGAAAGAGCATTATTACTGCTCCAGTAACCAGCAGACAGACGACACACCTAATCACCACTATCTTTTTACAGAAGATGACACGCTTTTTCAAAAGCATCCAAAATGACATGTCAACAGGCACTGGGTTTTGCCCCACCTGCTAAGCTGGTAGATCCTTTCTAATGTAAGAATCACAACGGCTGCAGCAATTGCACATTAGTGGTTCAATAGGCTGGTTTATTTCAAAACACTGAGATGCAGTATGTTTCTCATACTCCACTAGTGGGGATTCTGTTTGACACTGCTTATTCACAAGTAACAAATATCTATGAGCCCTGCTTTCATATATTCTAAGAGAAGATGCAGATTTGGTGTCAAAGTTACTGGCTATTGAGAGGCCTGAAAAATTAATGATCTTTACAATTAATCATTAATGAAATACTTAAGAACTCTCACTCCTTTACAAGAGGAGAGAGAAAATATAAACAACTTCTTTCTTTATGAAGTTACATTTTCTATTATTTCAGAAAAATACGTATTGTTTGAAAAACTGTTTAAACAGTCATTTGGGATAAGATCATTAAATACTGTGGACACAAGAAAGAGAGTGTTACGAATTTGGTGAAAGCATGTTTGCTCATGGTATTCCTGCATCAGACTCTCTTCCAGCATATAATGAGGTAACTCATCTTGGCTGCGGGAACTTTACTTTTTCCTCTGAGGGGCACAGCAGAGCAGGGCTGAGGTCTGTGGGGTGGAAAATGAAGTCGGGTGGTGGCTGCTTCAGAGGACAGGTTGAGCAGGTGGCATAGGCCAGACAAATTTTGGGGTCCTTATTTGAGGACAAGGTTTTCCTTTTCCTCTCTTCTTGGTACCCCCTCCCCGTTTGTGTGTCTTAGGAGTCTGATTTCAGTTTTGTTTTGGCCCCTGGCACACTGCGGTCTGTCTATCCCTCTGTGGCTCTCTGTACATCTTCTGCTTCACACCCCACACCTCCTGAATTTCCCCCTCTTTTTCCCTTCCCTTTATCTTCCTCCTATGTTCATACTTGCCCGCAATTTCGGACCATAGTATAGGAAAATGCTTGATTTGAATATTTAAGTATTGCTTAGGAGATTCCCAGTATTTCCTTTTTACTCCCCCCTCATCTACGGCTTTTAACATTTCATAGGAATTAGGGGTTATCAGATCGGGGTGGGGGGATGGGTGGACTTGAGTGAGGAAGAACACACTTTTTTTTCTTTTCCCCTTTTTCTTTCCCTATTTTGTTTTTTTTCTCCCCCTAATTAATAAAGTCTTTATTAAAGTTTAATGTTTCTAGTTCTATTTTCTGGAAGTGGGTTTACTTTACCTCTTTTCTCCCTGCTCTGCGGAGGTGGGAGGACATTCTGTCTGCACGATTGAGCAGAACATCATTTTGTGGGCTAACCTGGTGCCAAACTGTGATGGACAGCAATCAAGAATATATGAAAGTAGTGAGCACTGCTCTAATGTAGCTTGGTAAAATTTGTGTCTCTATTGGAACGGCTCGGATTTAGAACTATCAAAACATAAGTAAACCTTATTTAACTATAAAAGTACTTCCTGTCAAAACATAAATGAATATGGTAAGACAAGGGGCAATGGGTGTAAGCTGGAACAAAGGAGATTCCACATAAATATGGGAAGGAACTACTTCACAGTGAGTGTGATGGAGCACTGGAACAAGCTGCTCAGGGGAGTTGTAGAGTCTCCTTCTCTGGAGACACTTAAAATCTCCCTGAACATAGAATCATTAGAGATTGGAAGGGACCTCGAAAGATCATGTAGTCCAATCCCCCTGCCATGGGCAGCGACATCCCACCCTAGATCAGGCTGGCCAGAGCCTCATCCAGCCTGGCCTGAAACACCTCCAGGGAAGGGGCATCAACCACCTCCCTGGGAAACCCATTCCAGGCTCTCACCACTCTCATGCTGAAGAACTTCCTCTTCCCATCCAGTCTAAATCTACCCATCTCCAGATTTGCTCCATTGCCCCTAGTCCTGTCACTACCTGATATCCTAAAAAGTCCCTCCCCACCTTTTCTGTAGGTCCCCTTCAGATACTGGAAGGCCACAAGAAGGTCACCTCGGAGCATCCTCTTCTCCACACTGAACAGCCCCAACTCCCTCAGTCTGTCCTCATAGGAGAGGTGCTCCAGCCCACTGATCATC
>JAOXOE010030856.1:0-12570 GCA_028565055.1 Phoeniculus purpureus
AAGTGATCCTGCTGTGGCAGGGGGATTGGACTAGATGATCTTTCGGGGTCCTTTCCAATCCCTAATGATTCTGTGATAAGCACTACACCTGGGAGGAGGTAAGACATAGCTGGGTGTTCTCCTATTGTGGATCTGTTATGTGTATGGTTCATGCTAGACACTGGTTCTCTGGTGCTTGGAATCTTTCTCCAGCTTATATAAGAACCTTCCGTATAGAAGAGTAAACTCCTTGCCTTAAAGCCTGTTGTGGGCAGCAACCAGGCCCAGCTTTTATTTCCTGTTTCAGTCACTGTTTCCAAAAGCTTTACAGAGCAAATAGACGTAGTTTCCTCTGTTTTTGTAGTGAGTAAGTGGAGGCAGAAAGAAGCAAATGGAGGCAGAGAGGAGCAATGGTGTAAAGGGAACAGCTTGTTTAGCTGTTCAACAAATGGAATATGAAGGAGAGTAATTTTTACAGTGAGGAACTGCTACCAGTGGGTTGCAGGAGATGGAGACAGAGTTGTCCTCATAGTTGGCTCTTGGATGGAGTTGACTTGAAAAGAAACTCCCAGGCAGCATGGGGTCACCAAGCAAACACTCAGTACAGTAGTGCAGTGACCCTATTAGTCATGCCTTGAGCATTTGAGTGCTGTAGTACCTCTGTTTAAAGAAACCAACATAAAATAACAACAAACCCCAAACCAAAGGGGCACTGACTGTTCCAGTACATCCACTTGCCTGTCTTTAGAAATGGTTTTGGTCCTGACATAAATGTTGCATGATGATGCTGTGAGAGGCAGACTTAGGTCAGTGCTGGAAGCTACTTTAATGAACCCCAAGGCTTGACAGCCAGCCTAGCATCTCTAAGAGCAGCTACTTAATTGTTGCCAAGAACATTGGCTTTTCCCGGATGTCGTTCTGGAGCTGTTTGCAGGTTGGTGTGATTATAGCAACTAGAAAGTGTGTTGCAGCTCTACTTATTGCTGGAGTTCTTGAGTATCATGTGAGACAGTGTTGTTGCTCTGTAAGCCAACCTCACTTCAGTATACCCTCCAGGCATTTTTATCATCTTGGGAGGTCTTTGCCACTGCTTTTAGAAGGCTATGATTCAGATCTTTAACTGCCTTGAATTTTCTCAATGACAATGAAAGATTTGGTTTCAGGATCATATCTCAGAAGTTTGTGTACTTTTGAGGTTTTTAAAAAATATATTGTTGTTGTCTTAGCATCAGGACTTAATCCATTCTGATTAGAATCGGTGAGAGTTTCCATTACTAATTGACACTGACATAAATCCTGCTCGCAACTTTGGGTTCAAAGTGTGTGTTGTGTATCACAGAATATTAGGGACTGGAAGGGACCCTGAAAGATCAACTAGTCCAGTGCCCCTGTCAGAGCAGGATCACCTAGACCAAGTCGCACATGAACATATCCAGGCGGGTTTTAAATGTCTCCAGAGAAGGAGACTCCACAGCCCCACTGTGGGCAGCCCATTCCAGTGGAATGGCTTCCCTCATTGGGAAGAAGGTCTTTCTCATGTTGATGTGTAACTGCCTATGTTCCAACTTATGCTGGTGTTATGTGCTACATTAAATGCAGTTTATATTGTATATCTATATCTTAGTGCTGTGTGCAGCACATGCTGGTTCCCATCACACTTTGAAGCAGTGTTGTTTTTATAGAGTTAGAGGCTGCTGTATACTCTCCAGAGAGTTTGTCTCAAATTAATTCTTGTCCAATCTGCAGACAGCTGGATTTTCTTATGGGTGACTTCTTGAGCTCTCTACATGTTCCTCATCTGTTCCTTGATATCCCCTGTATTACAAAAACAGAGAGAAATGCTTCTTTAAAGCCTCACAGCACTACAAAGCAATAAATATGAAGGACTGAAGGGGTGAGTTGATGTCTAAAGATGAGTGAAAGGTAAAAGGGAAGACTGATACAAGGAAGGAGGAGAGAATTTGATGACTAACATAAAAGTAATAGCAAACTGGGAAGCGTTGTGTTAATAGCAGTCTTGGATGCCTTCGTATGTACCTGTTTGGATGTGTTCCTGTGTGACCTATCTGAGGTTCTATGATCCTGCTCGATCAGGGGGCTTGGACTTGATTACCTCTGGAGATCCCTTCCAACCCCTAATGATCTGTGTAATACCTAGTTCCATAGCCAGAAGGATTAAGAATTACTTAGATAGCATCTACACAGTGATTTATTATATGGTTAAATTATTTTTTAAAAGGTGAATTATGAAAAGGTGAAATTAAATGTATTAAATGGTTATGAGACAAGGAATGCTTTCTCATTTTCCTCTTGTTTTGGAAGATGCCCAGTATAGGTGGAACTGATGGTTCAGAAAGGGATTGCTCATCTTTGCAACATCCTGAAAACCAGGATTAACAGCTGACAGAAGCCAGCCAAAGAAAGGGAAAGGAACGTACTCTCCTCTCTTACAAACTTGCAATTTGTGATGCAGATTGAGGGCAGGCACAGATACTTGTACTTAGCTCATGCAGGTCATTGCTGTACGCAAGATTTGCATCAAACTTTTGCTAAGCTTTCATAACCAGATCAGCTAAATTGTACAGAACTTGTGTGAACTAAGGACCTAAAAAACATCCACTCGAGTTTTTCTAGTTTTGGCAGAATATAGGTTGAGTGTCTTGGTGGTTTGAGAGTGGAATAATTCAGAATGTTTATGCTTACAGTGATGATCATGGCTAAAAGACTAAGACAACAGCTCTCGATCTGAACATTCCCAAATTTGGAAGTCTGAAATCCACATCTGGATAGAATTTTTAGATGGAAAGATTTTATCCTAAAAATAAATAAATAAAACCACTCATGCTTCAATTTAAAGACCCACAAAAGAAATCCCTCTGGAAAGACAGAACAAGGAAAGATGGAATGATTTGAATTTTGTGGGAAGGAATATTTTGCAGTGCTTAGCACCTTGATGTCCTTAACTCACACTGTTAATTTCATGTTGCTCAAGTTAGCAAAGAGGATGGTTGATGAAAGCAGGGCATCTTATCGTGGTTGAACACGCTTCCAAACTTTCTCTTGGATTGCCTCTCAGTGAGGAAGTTAAGGGTTAACGATTATCCTCTGTCTGCTCTTTGTGTATAGATGTATTCTTCACACATCAGAGTTGTGCAAAAGCACTACTGGCAAATACTTTACATACACACACACACATATATTCAGCGCAGAGCCATGAAGATGATGAGGGGAGTAGAGCACCCCCTTATGAGAAAAGGCTGAGGGAGCTGGGTATCTTTAGCTTGGAGAAAAGGAGACTTATTTTCTGAACTTCTCACAGCTGCTACTTCTGATTACTTCTCATCTTCAGATCTCTGCTATGAATATCTGTCCTAAAAACTGTTGAGCATCCTCATCAATTAAAATAGGCATGGAAGCTTATCAGCGTGTCACTGGATTGGACTTTGAGAAATCTGGTTGAAGAGCTGGTCAGACATGATGTTCTGGCTGCAATTAATCCAGGCTGAAGAGCAGCTGCAGAGAGTACTTAATATACTGTCGTTATTTGCCCCTCCACCACACCCATCTACAAAAGGCTTTTACTAGTTCAGTTTTACACAGTTTACACAGTACATCAGGGATTGGAAGAGACCTCGAAAGATCATCCAGTCCAATCGCCCTGCCACAGCAGGACCACCTAGACCAGGTTGCACAGGGACATGTCCAGGTGGGTTTTAAACATCTCCAGAGAAGACTCCACAATCCTCCTGGGCAGCCCTTTCCAGTGCTCTGTCACCTTCACTGTGAAACTGTCCTTCTCATATTGATGTAGAACGTCCCCTGTTCCAGCTCACACCCATTGCCCCTTGTCCTATCACTAGATGACACTGAGCAGAGCCTCGCTCCATCCTCCTGACACCCACTCTTCACATCTTTATCAACATGAATGAGGTCACCCCTTGGTCTCCTTTTCTCTAAGCTAAAGAGACCCAGCTTTTGCCTCTATAGTTGCTTCCTAATCTCAGTCTACCAAAATTACTAGTTTGTTTGTTTGTTTTTCTTAATGTATTCTGGGTGTCAGATTGTTTTGGAGTTATGTGTGTTATTTTTATTACTTTTTTTCTAGTTAGAAAGTTGTCTTTTTCTTTAAATGGTGAAAATGGGAAGTAGGGATTCTTGTCTTGGTGTGGAATTTACCTCCCACTGGTCCTGGGGTCTCTCATGGTTTCCTGAGCCATATTTTTGCCTCTGTCTAAAGCCAGTTAGTAGCATCTGTGTATTGAGGTAAAGTTGTTGATTAAAAAGCAGATCAAAGACGATTGCAAATTACCTCTGTTTTAAAAATAGCAGATAGTATATTTTTCCATTCTAGTGGGAATATGGAAAGCAGATGGTAGAAAATTTTGGCAGTGGGGCTTAGTTTGTGTTGGTGGAAAAGTGCTTGTTCTAGAGAGGATATGTGGAGGGAAAATGGACTTGTTTAACATGATGTTGCAGAGCCATCCCAAGTCTATCTTAACCCATGCTGCAGCCACAGGCTGCCTGAAGTGTTCCGGGCAACAGCATTTCATCTCTGTTTGAGATTGTCAAAAAAAATCAGCTCAAACCTTGCTGTCTGTGGTGCCTCCAATCTCTATCATTCAGCAGTGGCAGCTCCTTCACCATGTGGCTCCTTGGGCTGTGGCACCATCCCTGTTTTGTTTTACTCCTTCCTATGTTTTTATGTCTCTACACGGCAAGACTATGTCGGGGTGATGGTGAGAGGGACCTGGGTCAGCTTCCTTGACTCTGCTGCTGGCTTGAGAGGCAACGTTGGGAACACTCTTCACTTATTAGTGCCCTTAAGTGGGTGTAAGATGTGAGCCTCCTTTGAAAGACGCACATAGAAGAGAGCAGGGCTGCTGTTACGTGTTGTGACTGCCTGAAATCTGACCAGGGTTGTGAAAACCTCAACCTATAAAAGCAATGTTGTGCTAAGAGCCCACACTTACAGCCACAGAGGAAAGTGTGCAGGCTGAATGCAGCATAACAACTGTGGCAGCTGGTTGTCCTTCCTTTCACTGGCTGTGCAGGGAAGTTCCATGTGCCTGGCCTCATCCAACCCCAGGCCTTGCTGATGTAGTCAGCATTTCTAGTTCAGGGTTTGCCTCAGAGTAGTCCCCTTGTTCTGTGGGTCGGTGGGGATGAACTCACTCTACCTCATAGCCTATAAGCTTACTTGAGCCTGTGCTGTGAACTTACTTGCTGCTGATGCACGTATGGCTGAAATGTCAGTCTTCTCTGTGTATGTGCTGGGTTTCAGGTTCAGGTAGTTGAAATTACCCTCTAACAGCTTTAATCAACATACAGTTTATTGCAGTGCTGTATTTTGAGATCCCAGCGTTGCCTAGGCTGACTTGCTGCCACTGTTCAACTGGCTTGATTGGGCGGTTACCACTTGGGGATGGGAGGTCTTCCTTTCACATACAGGCTCCTCAGCCTCTCCAGCTGTTAGGTATGTGCTGTACCCTTGTTATCACGCAGCATCTGCTCAGCCCAGTTTTTCTCCTGTTGCTAGCTAATGAGGAAGTGACTGTGCTTTCCAAATGGGCAAGGGAAGGAAGGGAGGAAAAGCACTAAAGCAAATGGGGCTTTGGGAGTCTGCTGCTGCTAAGTGTCACTTCTCTCAGGCCCTCTCTTTTGTACTAAATTTAAATGCTGTTGCAAGTGAACAGGCTTGTGCTCGGCAGCACTCCGTATGCCATCTCTGTTTCCTGCTGATTGCGTGTTTTTGATGGGAAGGACGCTGCACAGGACTTGAGATAAGAGTAAGCAGTGAGTATGGGTGTTAGTGGAATGACTGTAGTGAGCGACAGGCTTGCTCTTTTGGTCCTGTCTAAAGGGATGGGGTCACAGAAAAGCTGTATAAAGGGAGGTGGCTGTCATGGCTTTGCCTTCAGTGCTGTAGCCTTCTGATGTGGATGGTTTAGTTGCCTCCCAAAATTGCCTGGTGCTGAACATTAAGAGCTCTGTGATCAGATGCTTGAGGTTTGACAGAGGTAACTGACACAACTGGAAGAGGAAATATGTTGTCATATGGTTGAGTCGCCATCCCTGGATGTGTTTAAAGATGGTTTGGATGAGGTGTTGAGGGATGTGGTTTAGGGGTGAGCTTGTACGGTAGGGTAGATGGTTGGACTGGATGATCCCAGGGGTCTTTTCCAACCAGAGTGATTCTGTGATTTCCTCTATAGAGCCACTGCCAAAAAACTTTGAACAAGATTTTTACTTCACAAAATTCTGCTCTGGCATAGTTGAGAGAGGAAAGAGCGTTCTCCTGTGGCTTTTCATTACAAATGGCATAATCATGAGGGCAGTGCCTCTTGCATTGAGAATCCATCTGCCCCTGCTGCTAATTCCTCACCTGAAATCTTAATTTACAGTGGGCGATACTAGACATGCTTCAGCAGTGGCAAACCTTGAAAAGAGATGTGAACAGCCATCCCCGTGATAAGGAGATTAAAAATAGTCAAGGTTTGCTTATGGTTAAAATACTTTTAAAGAGAAAAAAGCCGTGTCAAAATTTTATGGAAGCTTATTTTGTCAGTGAAACTTGGCCAAAGTTCAGGTGGATTTGTGAGTTTACAATGGTGAAGGAGATCTGTTGCATCAAGTGTAAGTAAAATTTAAGTGAAGAAATAGTTTTGCCTTCTTTTTTCCTGTAAGATTCCCCCCTTTGACTTCAGAGACAGTTGAATACAGATTTCTAATTCTGAATTCTAGCTGAATGACAGCAGCAACAAACAGCATTTGACATCTAGTGTGTGTACAATCATGCTTCAAGTGCTCATGGAATAGTCAGGTGGGGATGTTTTTTACGTAGTCCTGAAGTTTTCTCAAGAATGGTGTTTTCGACAGAGTTTGTATAGCAGCAGCAAGTGCAGTGCAAGAGCGGAGAGTATCTGTGTGGCCTTAGCCCTTCAGTTGTCAAAGCTCAGTCATACAATCATAGATTAATTCTTCTCTACCAGGCAGCTCTCGGGCCACTCTTCCACCAGCCTGTAGCACTGCTGGGGGTGGTTGTGGCTGAAGTGCAGGACCACTCACTATTCAGAATACCTACAGGTGCTGCCTACTACAGTGAAGACTGCAGTCTGTGTTTTCTGAAATAAGTGGTTTATCCCATCTTAGATAGACTAGCTCTCATGGTTAAACAACAATTGGCACATTTGTTTTGGTCAGTGTGGATCCATTTTCTCTACTTACACAAGACCTCCTCCATTCCTAATAGGGACACAATACTAAGCTTGCCATAAACTCATCTAGAGGGTCATTGAGAGAGCTTTTTACTCTGTATTAATCCAAACTAGCTTGTCTCAGCATACTTGAGCACAGACACTACACAGATCCTACACCAAACGTACAGCATGCCATGAGTCTAAGGAGTGATGCATCAGCCCAAGAAAATAACCCGAAGCAGACATTGGGTAGTAAATTTTACAGCGGTGTTAGTTAATGGGAGTCAACTGTAAACTCTTCCAATTTATACTGGACCACAAATTTCTGTGTAGTCAAAGATCAGTGTTTAGTAAATAACTGCTGGGCTTTAATTGCTGTTCCTTACCATCCTGCCACCAGGAGTTACAATCTCAAAGCAGACTAGGCAGAAGAGAATGCATGAGTGCACTTTTATCTTCTCCAGAACAAAGTCCAGGGGATTACGTGGAGACACTGCGGGCTCAAACCAAAGCAAAAGTGACCTTCAGGTTAAACAGAGGCATTTTATTAATGAAACACAGTGACTGCAGCAGCAGCTGCAGAGTTAATATAACTAGGATTGTTCACTCTCTATTTTCCTCACTTGATCTTTGGTGACAGGGAGTTTCAACTGCTTAACTCAAGGAGAAAGCAACCATCTAGTGGAGGCCAGGATGTGCATAGAAACACAAGAATAGTGAGGAAACTGGAGTTATGAGGTATACTGCCAGAGCAGTGAGGACAAGTCTATAGTGGTCAATATCTCTAGATGTTTGGGGGTTTTCTACTAAAGGATGCTATTTAAAGGCTTGCAACACACGCCACTATTCAAAACCACCACCACACCTCACACCACACTCCCCAACTCCAAAAAAATCCAGCTCAAGTGATAAAATCTGTGTTTTCACACGTTACAGATGCATTTATCTACCTCCTACTTCCCCATATCCACAAATTATTCCTAAACTTCAGGCAACCAGCTTGTACAGCAATGAGGGTTATCCCAGGTACAAGTGCTTTGTTTCCTGATACGGATTTACATGGACAATTTGTACCACTGAAGAAGATTAGCATTGTTATTTGCACCTAGGTATCTTTTCCTTTGGATTTTTTTTTCTGCCTATCAGTTTCAGGACTGTTTTAGAGAACAAAAGTGGGGGGGAAAAGAAGAAAAACAAAACATAAAAGCATTATTCATTTACATTAAAAAGAAAATCTAAGTCTAGAGTAGGCAAATCATCAGCATCCCGAGAGCTTAGTTTATTTTCTAAACATATACATAAGGCTGTAGTTGTCCAAACCACTATTTGCCACACCAGGGCAGACAGCAAGAAGTCTAAATAAGCTTTGATGGTGTTTAAAAACTGAGTAGCTAGAGCACTTGAGGCCATGGTCTAGGGGTTAGGGAGATGTTGGGATGAAGGTTCAACTTGCTGATCCTGGAGGTCCTTCCCCAGCCATTATGCTTCTATGACTTTATCTCTGTTCTCTAGGACTTGCTGAGGTATTTGGATTTGCAGCTGTGTCTGAAGTTTGCACAGCTAGTGCTGTTACAACATTGTATTCCTACAGAAGGGAGAAAAGCCCCACCACCTATAATGAAAAGAGTCTATGCTTTTTTTCTGACTTCCATAGCTTTTTATAATGAAACCTGGAATGTAAGTATCTTCTACAGACCAGGGAGCTGGTGATGCTTCCTCCCACTTGCTCTTCTGGCTGTTTACTTTATTTTCCAGAAGATCAGTTCTTTAACACTTTCTCTCTGTATGTTGAACTGTTAGTGTTTCACATGTCTTTTGTGCCCCTGAATTCTCACTTGTTGCTTACCTAAACCCAAAGCTCTGTGTACATCTGTGACTGACTTCTGTTGTGTCATCTCCCAGTAGGATTGATGCACTTTTTATCAGCTGTTTGTAATTACAGGTTTAGCTGTGGCAATGCTGTCATGCAATCTGTCACGGACTGTATCATCAGCCATTAATAGGAGCTGGTAGTTCTGCTCACTGAAGACACCAGTATCTCCGTTTTACACTTTTGCATTTTCTAGTGTTCAGCAAAACCTGTAGCAACTTGTGTCAGTAGGAATGTGCCTGCTTGCTCACTGATTCATGTGGTGTTAACAGTGAAGGTCATGTAGGTTGACGTGAATTCCAGCCCAAGTTCTTCATTATTAGAGAGGTTCTCCTTCCCCTCTGTCCTAGTGAGACTACAACTGGAATCTTGTGTCTGAGAAGTGACTTCATTAATGTTGATAAGTATATGAAGGGTGGGTGTCAGGAGGATGGAGCCAGGCTGCTCTGCTCAGTGTCATCTAATGATAGGACAAGAGGCAGTGGGTGTGAGCTGGAACAGTGGAGGTTCCACATCAATATGAGAAGGAACTTCTTCCCAGTGAGTGTGACAGAGCCCTGGAAGGGGCTGCCCAGGGGGGTGGTGAAGTCGCTTTCTCTAGAGACATTTAAAACCCACCTGGATATGTTCCTGTGTGACTTGGTCTAGGTGATCCTGCTGTGGCAGGTGGATTGGACTGGATCTTTCGATGTCCCTTCCACTCTCTAATCTTCTATGATTATTACTACAAATTTTGATGAGGCTAATGCTGCTGTGTTGACAGGTCATGACTTGTACGCAGAGTGTAAGAGTGTGTGCGTGCATGTGCTGAAAAACAGTGGAGCTTTGCCTAGGAGCTTGTCCACTCTCCTACCTATGTCAGCTAATCCCACAAAAGGGTTTAGGTTTCTGTACAAACCAAACTACTCTGTTTTAAATCTATTAGTATAGATTAGAATCGTGTAGGTTGGAAAAGACTCTTAAGATTGATTCCAACGGTTAACCTAACTGTCCCAAGCCCACTGCTAAACCATGGCCTTATAAACACATCCAGAGGTGATGATTCAGTAGCTTTAGCATTTCCAGTCTGAGGCCTTGGATCGCTGTTATTTTGATGCTAGGATTCCAGTCTGGGTGGAGATGGGAAGATAAGGTTTTGGGGTAAATAAATATAGTTCTCTGCAGCGGGTCACAAAGTTATGTAATTTAGCACTTAATTAGGAGGCAAGAGGCAAGTGGAGTGGTTGCTGGTTGCATGATGAATGCAGTTGGCCATGTGAATATTATCCTGCTACACCATGTGCGCCATTCTGTCTAATTCAAGTTGAATTCTCCTGGTGCAAAGAGCTCTGCTTTCCCTCAATGGGATGCCTGAGCCTAAAAGTGCTCTGAGCTGGATGCTGTAGTAGAGTCGTCTCTCTAGGGCCACTGCATTATGCCTGTCAAATCTGACCCTTTAAGCATCCAGTGATGCTGTTACAAGGGATCCTTTCTAACACTATTCTGTGATTATGTACTATTACTATTGAAACCCTCCCATGGTATTCAATAGCTCAGACAGCTTACAACTGTGGGGTTTTCAGAGTTGCAAGTGCTGGCCATTCTTATTTAAGCTGATTTCAAGGGCTCCCAAACAGAAAGAAATGACTTTCTAATGTAACTGGAACCTGATGAATTATTTTTTTGCTTGCAGGTGTGTAAGCAGTAGTGCCCATTCACTTGTTGTGCAGGTGAACTTGTAAATCCCTTAAATTGCTTGTAAATAGCTTTGGGATGCTTGTCTGACAGGCAGATCCTGTATAAGCACATCACCCAGCCTTGCTGAGGCAGCCCTGCAAAGCTCAAGCCTTCAGGAGGAAACCAGTTGCCAAAGAAGCAGGTGTGTCAGTGCAAAGTGGCCCATGAGGAGCAGCTGTAAGCTTGAACTTTGCCCATGTATTTGCTCAAGGCTTTATCTCATCCTTTATGATACAGCCTATTGAAAGTGAATATTTACTGTGTCAGTTAAACTGGGGCTATCCGAGTGGCAGGCTTGATGTGTGCTAGGTGGCCTCACTGAGTGAGAAAGCAGAGCAGTATGCGAGTGTCAGAGGGGAACACCATGCTCTCTGTGACATCAGGAAAGATAGGGACACCTGAGTATACAGTGGGCACCTGTGGCTGTGCTGGTAGGGTGGCTGGTTTGGTACTCAGGATTTATTTTCCCCTGAGTTTTTTAATCTCGCGTTCGGTCTGTGGTGTTCCTCTGATACTGGAGCAAGATCAGAGTGTCCTCAAACTAAACTTGCATGTTTTCTTTTTGCTTTCATTTTGAATGTGGGTAGTGAAATTCATATTGAAACAAACTTCTCAAAGGTCGAATGTTCCACGTGAAAAGTGCAACTAGCACTGTGCTTGCTTGAGAAGAGTTATTCTGAACTAACCCCTGACAAACATCAACATGAAAAAACCCTACATGGTACTTCAGAGGGTTATTTTTGTTGCAATGTTTTGATTTTTAGAAAAATTGTGTGCAGCTAGGGCAACGTTTACTGTTAAGTTTGTAACCGCTTGTGGTCCTCGGGTCCCTGGCAGAGACAGTTGCAATTGATTCATTACTTTTTTCTAGTGCATTGTAGAAGGATCAGGCCATGTACTTTTGTAGGATTAGGAGCTGTTTGTTGTTAGAGGTAAGGCATCTGTATCCACATACCATAGCCCAACCTTGGTTGGGGATTGGGCATGTGTACATTGGGAAGTGGAACAGGCTGCCCAGGGGGTTGTGGAGTCTCCTTCTCTGGAGTTGTTTGAAACCTGTTTGGATATGTTCCTGTGTGACTTGGTCTAGGTGATCCTGTTGTGGCAGGGGGATGGGACTGGATGATCTTTGGAGGTCTCTTCCATTCCCTAGTGTTCTGTGATTCTGTGAAAGTGATGTACAGGGAGCCATGTGGATGCTCAGAAGACCTGCTCTCTGGTCCTGTTCATTTGACTGGACAGTTTGATTGCTCTGTGCTTCTATTTCTTGTTTTATGTGCTGCATAACTTACCTGTATAGATGTTAAACAATTTGAAGCAGCAGTGTCTCTCATTATTCAAAGCAACTGCTTTGCTCAACACGGTCTTAGTAATAAACAATAAATTTGGGAAGATTCTGGTTAACTTATTTTTTAGAGTTATAGAATGATTGATGCTGGAAAAGACTTCTGAGCTCATCAAGCCCTGACTGTGACTTAACATCACCACATTGGCCAGACAAGGGCACTGAGTGCCACAGCCAGGCTGTCGTTCAACACCTCCAGTGATGGAGACTCCACCACTGCCCTGGGCAGTTCAGTCCAGGCTCTGATCACCCTTTCCTGGAGGAAGGGCTTCCTAACATCCAACCTAACCTTACCCTGGCAGCTTCAGGCCCTGTCCTAGCACTGGCTGTCTGGGAGAAAAGCCTGACTACAACCTCCCTTCAGGGAGTTACAGAGAGGAAGAAGGACCCCCTGAGTCTCCTCCAGGCTAAACACCCCCAGCTCCCTCAGCCTCTCCTCATCAGCCTTTCCCTCCAGTCCCTTC
>JAOXOE010030857.1:0-12569 GCA_028565055.1 Phoeniculus purpureus
TAGGGATTGGAAGGGACCTCTAAAGATCATCTAGTCCAATCCCCCTGCCAGAGCAGGATCACCTAGACCAAGTCACACGGGAACATGTCCAGGTGGGTTTTAAACATCTCTAGAGAAGGAGACTCTACAACCTCCCTGGGCAGCCCCTTCCAGTGCTCTGTCTGCACTGATGCTCTTCCAGGGCAAATCTTTCTCTCTGTCTAGCCAGCTGTCAGGCAGGCAGCTCAGGCAGCCTCTATCCTCTGCTGCACTGACTGCAGCCAGCTCTGTCCTGCGGGGCTGGAGCCAAGAACATCTCTACCTTAAAGCCAGAAGTGTATTCTTTTACTCGTATCACATTTTTGTTATTAAGAAAAAATATGATTCACAAAATATTACCCTATGGCAACAGGAATGCTTTCATATTAACGGCACTTTACATAAAAAAGGAACCCTCTAAACCAGAAAAGACTGAACTCAAGCGTGAATAAACACTAGTATCTGCCCGGAAGCCACATCTACGTGTGCCCTTCATCTCCTATCTTTAGATATCCCACGAACATCTCCCAAAAGTTATAGAATATTTAATCTTGAGCAAGCAGATTTGCTAGCCCTGGAGAAACATCTAGAGGTCTTGCTCCAAGCTGGCTGCGTTCCACAAACAGCTTCTACACAATAATTAGCCAGCCACGCAAACCTTTGCTCCTCAGTGCTTTCGCCTCAGAAGCTCTTCCTTTTGCGCGACTCTGTCCCTTCTGCGGACTGATAAGGAAATGTGCATCCAAATTGGTCCTGATTGCGGACATGACGACAGCCAAAGCTGTGCAATTCCAGAAGCACAAGCCTCAGGTTATTCCTGGCTTCATTTGAATCAGCACGAAACATGCTGCTGTGCTCAGGCGTCCAACCCTGTGTTTTTAAGCTTCCATTTGATTCTGGGCAACCTTATCGCTGGAAGGCAGCAGAACTGCAGCAATCGCACAGCTCGTTTCAGAAAAAATAAACAAACATTCATTTTTCCATGTTAATGGCTTCCTGGAACCCAGCTCACAGGGAATCAGAGACTGATGACGAACAGACATTAAACCCAGCAAGACCCAGTTACTCACCCGCGCTAGGCTGGTTCCAGAAGGGACTTTATACGGGACGTATTTCCTGTATATGTGCCCAACACGAGAGCACGGGACATCAAACATGCCACCTCCACACATCCACACCTGGAAAGGAGACAGAGAGCAACTGAAGAAATGGCTCCTGGCAACAAATGAGGCAAAACAGGAGTTTTCAGAGGATCACAGAACATTAGGGATTGGAAGGGACCTTAAAAGATCATCTTGTCCAATCCCCCTGCCACAGCAGGATCACCTAGACCAAGTCACACAGGGACATGCCCAGGCAGGTTTTAAACATCTCCAGATAAGGTGACTCCACAACCCTTCTGGGCAGCCCCTTCCAGGGCTCCATCACCCTCACTGGGAAGAAGTTCCTTCTCATATTGATGTGGAACCTCCTGTGCTCCAGCTCACACCCATTGCTCCTTGTCCTATCACTACATGACATTGAGCAGAGCCTGGCTCCATCCTCCTGACACCCACCCCTCACATATTTATAGACCTCAATGAGGTCACCCCTCAGTCTCCTCCTCTCCAAGCTTAAGAGACCCAGCTCCCTCAGCCTTTCCTCACCAGGGAGGTGCTCCACTGCCTTCACCATCTTTGTGGCTCTGTGTTGGACTCTCTCCAGTAGCTCCGTGTCCTTCTGAAACTGAGGGGCCCAGAACTGGACACAAGATTCCAGGTGCAGTCTCACCATGGCAGAGTAGAGAAGGAGGAGAACCTCTCTCAATCTGCTAACCACCCCCTTCTGATCCACCGCAGGATGCCACTGGCCCTCTTGTCCACAAGAGTGTGACACTGCTGGCTAATGGCCATCCTGCTGTCTACCAGGACCCCCCAGGTCCCTTTCTCTTCCACTGCTCTTCAACAGGTCAGTCCCCCACCTACACTGGTACCTGGGGTTGTTCTTGCCCAGATGCCAGACTCTACACTCGCCCTTGTTAAAGTTTTAAGTAGTGGACATGGGATAAGGAGACATCATCCTGTAGCACCCCCTCCCACGCCGTAGCAGTGGCCTTCTCAGCATGCCGGGAGCTCGGATCAGGCAACATGGCAGAAACTCCTGCCTGGAGTCTCACTGGGCAGAGGCACAGTTTGTACGGAATGGAATTGTGAAATGTGTTTGGAATGATTCTGTGATTCTATGATCTACCAACAGTCCTCCTGCAACACAACCGGGAGGTTTTGTGCCTGCTGTTTGAGACAGACAGGATCACAACTTCCAAAGGGGAAAGTTCTACTACTATGTGAGTAGAACGAGTTAGTAATTGGAACTAAATGTGTGTGTGGGTTTTCTTCCAGAACACCTAGTTTACATTTTGAATGGTGACTACAGAGCCCAACCATGAACCCAGCTCCTCATTGCATGAGGATGCTTTTCGCTTTGCAAAGCAAAAGGGACCAAAATAAACTCCCTTCTGATAAATTTATGTAGGCAGGGGAAACAGAACACGCTGCTACGTTTCATCGCAAACGCTTTAATACTGGAACAGATGGAACCATCTGGAGCACGCAGGTTTGATGCTTCAGGTCTGAGCAACCGGAACTCGCTCAAATCTGATGGGAGCTACAAGGACTCAAAAAATCAAGATGGGCAGCAAATACGGAGGTCTTCAAAATGATTTGCTTATCATGACTAGGTTTTACCAAGGGTAAACGAGGTGTTGTGCCAGGGGAACTACAGGAACCACACCAAGCTATGGATATGATTTCCTATGCACTGGCAATGCAGAGGCGCTGAGCTCCGACGTGTCTATTTACATCGTGTACTGACAACATGCGGTGATTCCAAAAAGCCCTTTTGACAGGGAAGTGGACAACACCAACAAAACCAACCTCCAAGCAGAACTCCAAGTATCCTAAACTCAACCCCTAAAACCAACAACAATGTAAGAGTTTAACATTAATTTGGAGTGCTATTGTAAAAATTAATTCCTAATCCTGATTAAACATTTTTTTCCTTCTCCAGTTCAGAATAGAAAGGCTGTCATTCGACAAAGTGGACACTTGTGGTCTCAACTTTCAGCCTGTAGACTGAAATTACAATAAAAATCACAAGTCTCTTAGAACCAATTTAAAAAATAACCACAACAAAGCTGAGAGAGAGAAAGAGAGCTTGGACACCACTGAGCAGAACCTGGCTCCATCCTCCTGACACCCACCCCTCACATATTTATAGACATTAATGAGGTCACCCCTCAGTCTCCTCCAAGCTAAGAAGAGGTCCCTTCCATTCCCTAATGTCCTGTGATTCTATGACTTCTGCAGGATGTTTCTCTGCTCACACTTATTTCAGGAGCACCCATTAAACACTTAGATAAACTAACCAAAAGTCAGGGCCAGGAAGTCTTCATCCAGCTCCTGAAGCTTCAGGAGGAAAAAATACCTTCTGTAAACATTTTAGGAACTCCAGGAGGTCTTTCTCATTGAAAACATTTTCTGGCCATGGTGTAACGTGTTATTCCACCTGCTTCCAAGCAGTTTAGCAGCCGTGATTATTCATCATGTTAGTACCAAGGAAAGGAGGGGGGGAAGAGCATGCCAAGAACAGCGCTCACATACAGATTTCCAGCTCCACTCAGCGTCACAGTTACCTGCCTGAGTCTCCTCTGAGCTCAGCAACAGCACTGAAAGAAGGCAGGTGAGTGCAACTTCCTGACCCTAACCTAATCAGAGACTGCAATCAGGAGTCCTTCACTAAACAAACCAGCTCCCAGTTTTTCCCAAATCTTGAGACTGCTAAGAGGACCCTGAATTTTTTCAGAGAAATGCACTTGATCTCGTCAGAGCTGGTGGAACTGGAAAAGGAGGGGCACTTCAGAGGAAAGCTGTTACTGGTGTAGAGATAAGACCTGAACGCTGACACTTAGAATCACAGAACTTTCTAGGCTGGAAGGAACCTCTAGAGGTCCAACCTCCCTACACTGGGACAACTCTACTTAGGTCAGGTCTCTCAGAGCCTCATCAAGCCTGCCCTTAGAGGACTACAAGGATGGGACCCGCACCACCTCCCCATTGGGGCAGCCCATTCCAGCCATCAACCACCCTCACATTGAAGAACTTCTAATAGCCAGCCTCAATCTCTCCTTTCCCAGCTTGAACCCACTGCTCCTAGACCTATCCATACAAACCCTCTTCAAGAGACCTTCCACGGCCTTCCCCTCAGGTACAGGAAGGTCCAAAGAAGGTCCCCTTGGAGCCTTCTTTTCTCCAGGCAAACAGCCCCAACTCTCAGTCTGTCCTCATACGAGGGATGCTCCATTCCCCTGATGGTTGCAGCAGCCCTTACGCTGGAGAGGTGGCCACACGTTCTCATGCACCTTCGGCACAAGAGGCAGCTACAGCAGCAATCGAGACGCAGCAGCAAGAATAAGAAACAGAGCTCTTCTTATCTGCTTCTTTTAACGTCAGTTAAGCGTAAGACACGCTGCTCTTTAGATGTGGATGACACCCAAGATCTGGCCTCTTCCAACTTGCTGTGCAAAACACGAGACAGCTTCAAAACCAGCAAGCAGATGCTGACTTCCTTTTCAAATATGTTCTGTCTGGTGAGAGTTTACTGCACTAAACAATCCTCCTGAAGTACATTGATCTAAAAAGACTCTACTGCTACAAGTCGTGCTACATAGACTCATTAGGGATTGGAAGGAACCTTGAAAGATCCCAGGACAACGCAAATGATTTCCAGTCCTTGCAGGCTGCCTTCAAGCAGAACCTTCAGAGACACTATAACATCCTAATTATAGAACAGACATTATTGTAATTATTATATAGGATCATTCAGGTTGGAAAAGGCCCTTGGGATCATCGAGTCCAACCATCAACACTGTTCTACAAGTTCACCCCTATCCAGATCCTCCAACACCACATAGAATGAACTTACTGCAAAAATTCAGCTCAGCCTGGTTTTCATAGAACACACAAGTCACAGAATGATTGAGCCTGGAGAAGTCCTCTGAGCTCAGCCAGCCCAGAGCAGGACTTAACGTCACCACAGAGGCCACATCAGGGCACTAAGGTTGTACAGCCAGGCTGTCCTTCAACACCTCCAGGGATGGGGACTCCGCCACTGCCCTGGGCACTCCAGTCCAGGCTCTGATCACCCTTTCCCTGAGGAAGGGCTTCCTAAATCAAACCTAACCCTCCCCTGGCAGCTTCAGGCTCTGCCCTCTTGTCTTGGTGTTGGTTGTCTGAGAGAAGAGCCTGACCCCCACCTGACTGCAACCTCCCTTCAGGGAGTTGGAGAGAGGGAGAAGGTCCCCCCGAGCCTCCTGTTCTCCAGGCCAAACACCTCCAGCTCCCTCAGCCTCTCCCTCCAGTCCCTTCCTCAGCCTCGTTGCTCCTCTGGACCCACTCCAGCCCCTCCGTCACTTTCTTGAAATGAAGAGCCCAGCACTGCCCCCAGTACACAAGGGGAGGGCTCCCCAGTGCCCAGAACAGGGGGAGAATGGCCACACTATTGCTGCTTCAAGCCAGGATGCCCTTGGCCTTTTGTGTCACCTGTGCGTCCTGCTGGCTCCAGTTCAGCCAGTTATCACCCAGCACTGCCAGGTCCCTCTCTGCCTGGCTGCTCTCCAGCCCCTCATCCCCTGGTCTGTAGCTACAGGCGGTTCTTGTGGCCAAAATGTAGGACCCTGCCCTTGACCCTGTCCAACCTCATCCCGTTGATGACAGGATCTTTGCCCACAGACACAGCCTACCTCATCCAACATTTAGCTCACCACTGCCTTTCCAGTAGCACAACTGGGGGTCTTCTGCTGGAACTGTCCTGCCTCCTGTGAGGCTGAGCAACACAAATGCACAACCACGAGAACCTCAGCTCGCGCCAGCAAGGCCGGTCTCCTCTGGTCCCTGCAAGTACCATTAGAGGGCATGTTTGGAAAAAGGAGATGAAAACTATGTGAAAACATCAGATACTGGCCTGTCTTGTCCTGGCAGGGTAAAAATAGAATCACAGAATCATTAAGGTTGGAAAAGACCTCTAGGATCAAGTCCAGCTCCAAACCGAACACCAGCATACCCAGTACACTCCAGTGCCTGCTGTTGCAGCCGCCCTTCCCAGCCAGAGCACGCTGGCATTGCTTTGACTGTGAGAAGACACCAGTACCTCTACGATCACAGCTCCAAAAGCAGCGTTTTCTAATTCACTGTGTCGGGCATCCATTCTGCCTCTCGAGAAGCAGCTCCTTCACCCATCACCATCACCCGATCTATTCAGTGCAGCCTGAAGACACAGCACAGGCAGTAAAAACCCATCTACACCTTCGGGGGAGAAGCAGAGCCCACAGTGACCACTTAGCAGCAGATGACAGCAAGTAGAAATGTCACAGTCACTTTTTATTCCCCACGTCCTCTTCAGCTTGAACACCTGGCACTGCCAGAAGTCCCTTTAGCAGGGCTGAGATTTTCCTGCCAGCCACAGCTGTCAGAAGCTTGAGCCCAGCAGTGCAACTCAGCTGGATGGGTTAGAACAGGACTGTAACCAACTCAAGCGGCTTCAGCTACCGGCTACTTATCTGTTCACCCCAGAGGCACCTCTGCAAGTGGGAAAGTTGTACCTCCCTGTACAGTTGTGGCCACCTGGCTGGAGCTAAGCAAGAGGCAGCATCCCCTCCCCTCTCAAAAGAGGTCTGTGATCTGCAGACTGAGCTCCACAGCAGGGTCTTCACATCTCACAATGACTTTTCCTTGTCTTTTACAATGAAAGCCTCTCAGGTCAAACAGCAGCCAAACTGAGGAAGCCAACACACTCTTGAATCAAACACACAGTCAGATTCGAGCTCATCTTGCTGCCTGTGTCTCCAAGCTCTCCCAACACAGAAGAAATCTCATCTGCCGTGTAAACAAACACATGAAGACACCAACTAAACTAGGAACTTCATGGAGTTGGCAGATTACCATCTTAGAAATCTATTGAGTCTTCTTCTAAAGTGCTCCCTTTTCAAACTGAGTTTAATTCACCTGAAAAATTGAAGCAGAGGCTATCCTGAATGCACAACAGGAAAGTTGCTCAGTCATGACTACGCTGCTCCTTTGATCTGGTTTTAGTCCTGGTGGCCAGCAGGATGGCAGGGGGATGGGACTGGATGATCTTTCAAGGTCCCTTCCCATCCCTAGTGACTGGATCTAGGTGATCCTGCTGTGGCAGGGGGATGGGACCAGATGATCTTTTGAGGTCCCTTTCCATCCCTAAAGACTGGATCTAGGGGATCCTGCTCTGGCAGGGGGATTGGGCTGGATGATCTTTTGAGGTCCCTTCCCATCCCTAATGACTGGATCTAGGGGATCCTGCTGTGGCAGGGGGTTGGACTGGATGGATCTTTTGAGGTCCCTTCCAATCCCTAACGCTCTGTGATTCTGTGATAAAGCATCTTACTAATTTGAAGCGATCACAGAAACCTGGTGAGAGTGGAGGCAGCACCATTAAACAAGATCCTATAGAAAAACCAGCAGCATTAAACAAGATCCTATTGAAAAGCCATCGGATGTAAACACTTTTCAAAGAGAAAACCTCTCCCACTTGGCTAACTGACAGCTATGAGGAGCTGAAGTTAGAACCATAAAGCAAAACCTTGTCGTCAACCCTCCAGGCAAATCATCACCCTCCACATCACTCAGTTTACTGTCCTTGAGACTTTTATGGCAAAAAATAAGCCCTGGGAAGCCCCACGATGCCGAAACACCCAAGTGCAGGTGTGTCTAGGGGTATTTATGTGTTTTCTTTCAACGTTTCCACCCTGTGGCTGCTTATCTAGACCGCCCTCCTCTTTCCACATTAATCCCTGTTTACTCTTCTGCGCTGGCAGCGAGCGAGGAAGAACACTCACATGCCCCTGTTTATGGTCCCCTGGACCACTCCTAGGAGCTTTGACTCGACTCATTTCAGGAAAGTCAGCGCCGAGAAGAAATGGGCACCTCCTGGAAGGAAATGAGCTGCGGTCTGGCTTGGTGGGGGGGAAAGGGAAATTGCTTTGGAAGTCTAGACCGAGCCCTTCCTCTTCCAACCCTCCTCCTGTTTCCCCCTTGAATATATTTAAGGCAAAACAAAAGGAAGGTGGGGAATTGAAAGGAATCATTGGGCACAGTTTCCATCCCCGCATGGAATAAAAACACAACTGGACGTGGATTTAAAACACCGGCCAGAGGAAAGGGAAGAGAGCCACAGGACTACAGAAGTGCCTCAGAGAGGAGGATGTTGGTGGCATTAGTGATCCTGCTGTGGCAAGGGGATTGAACTGGATGAGCTTTTGAGGTCCCTTCCAATCCCTAAAGACTGGATCTAGGGGATCCTGCTCTGGCAAGGGGATTGGACTGGATGGTCTTTCGAGGTCCCTTCCAATCCCTGAAGTTCTGTGATACACATGACAGGACTCTCAGCCCCTTCTGTCCTGCTCCCTAGAGTACTTGGGACCACCCTTTTGCCCTGCAGGCACTTGTCTCCAAGCAGAGCAGGGGAGAGGAAAGGGAAGGAGTGACTGGACAATGAATCCATCAAGAGGTCACAGGGAGGAGCGCTGAAGTCACACCACTCCTATCCTGAGGTTATACTGGAACTACAGTGTATGCCAGGGCTTCATGAGAGGTTTATTAGCTGCCCTACTTTCCAGTCAAGAGAAAAAAGAGAGAAAGAGAAAAGAGTTTAATTTGATTTTGTTTCTGACCAAGTGCAGGAAACAAATCCTATTCCTCAAGGAAAACTGTCAGGAGCGAGGATGAATGTGAGAATTGTGGGTCTGAATCATCCTGTTAGTTCCCTAAATCCCACAGCATGTGGGGTTTGGGTAATGTTTTCAGCTGGGAAACTTCTTTGCTTGAAATAATCTGTATTTATTTTACAAAAAAGAAAAAAAACAGAAGGAGAAGTGGTTTCGAGCTCCTCCCTGTCTAAATCACGGTTGGACCCAGAAAGATGAGTTTTGTTTTTAAACAAAGTTATCAAATTGCCCTTGAGCTGGTTGATTCCAGTAATCAGCATCAGAGTAATGACAGTGACTCCGTCAGCTTCCCCTTTGCCAGACCAAAAATAACCACTCAGCTAAATTCTTCCCCAAAGTGTTTATTTCAGCTGAAGCGAGGGCAGTGAGGCTGCAGACACATCTTCTGCAGCTGGAAGCACACCTCTCGCTATGAGATTGACTCAATAGCCTTATCTCTGTACATTCAGGGACCCCACAAGCATCTGGTGCCTGTCTTGCTACACAAAATCCGCTCTACTGCTGCCCTATCAGCTGCTGCATCTCAGTGGATGTGGTGCTGAGGGACATGGCTTGGTGGTGACCTGGCAGTGCTGGGTTAATGGGTGGATCTGATGACCTTAAAGGTCTCTTCCAAGCAAAACAATTCTGTGATT
This sequence comes from Phoeniculus purpureus, assembly GCA_028565055.1. Lineage (NCBI taxonomy): Eukaryota > Metazoa > Chordata > Aves > Bucerotiformes > Phoeniculidae > Phoeniculus > Phoeniculus purpureus. Next base: position 9,445 of record JAOXOE010030857.1, read on the forward strand.
CTGTAAATTCAGCCTTTGTGCTGTTTACAGCAGGGCTTGTGATGCACTGCAGGAAAAATACTCATTTCCCTAACAATCCTGGAAGCTTCTGCTAATAAATCTAAATGAAAGCACCTTTCAGTTTCATTTGAGCCAGAAACAAAGTTTAATCCACCCAGAAAGCATCAAATCGTTAAAATCCCAATAAATTTTCCAGATGTTAGGTCAAAACACTCCTATTTAAACAGCTTGGGCAGCCACGACATTAAACAGAGTACTCACAGCAGAGACAGCCTGACGTGCAGGGCAGGATGAAGCTGCTTCTGCACAGCCGTGGACTCGTAGGATCATTCGGGTTGGAAAAGGGCTTTAAGAGCAAGTCCTTCCAAGAGATCCTACCTCGTCAGGACACGGAGGATGTTGCTGAGAGCAGCGATACTTGCTTTGACAGCTGGTAAAGAAGGATCTGTCCGCATCTCCTAGAGGAACAAGGACAGTGCTGGTAAGAAATTTGAAGAAGAGTCATCTAGGACCATTAAAACCATGTATTTCACACCACTGTAGCCAGTCACGTGCCATTCCAGTCCTTCCAGTCTTGGTGAATCAAAGAATAGCCAGCTTTGGAAGGAATCCATCAGGGATGGAAGGGACCTTAAAGATCATCTAGTTCCAACCCCCCTGCACAGGCAGGGACACCTTCCCTAGAGCAGGTCACTCAGGGCCCCACACAACCTGCCCTTCAACACTGCCAGGGATGGAGCAGCCACCACTGCCTTGGGCAGCCTGTTCCAGCATCGCAGCACCCTCACAGCAAAGAATTGGTTCCTCATGGCCAACCTCCAACTCCCCTCTCCAAGTCTGGAACCCTTTCCCCTTGTCCTCTTGCTACCAACCCTGTTCAAAAGCCCTCCTCCAGTTTCAGGGCTAGATGGTCACCTCACTAACACCTTGGTTTCACCCCAGTCAGCATAAAGCAACATTCTTCCCAGAGAGTGGGAAGGGCGCTGCTGCCAAGAGTAACACAAAGGTCACAGGTACAAGATCTCTGTTTCGTAACTTGTGAAAACATTTCTCTTGAGAGAGTCTCCTGGAATCGTAACCAAAAGGAGCAGATGAAAACAATTTTTCTGCTCATGGTCGCTCATCATGAGACAGTGGAAGGAAACAACAGTGAGTCATCTCAACATGGGATGGAGCAGTGGATGCAAAACCTCAGAGATAAAAGCCAGGGCAAGCTACTGATGAGTCCAAATGAAATCACAAGCAAAAGGAACCGATCTTGGATCCTTGAATTATACAGTTTTACGAGGCTAAGCCACCTGACTCGTTCCTGTTCTAAAAATGCAGCACAGGGCCATGGAATTCCAGTACAAAGCAGTCAATATTGCAGTTGTTGCACCTCTATAATCTGCATCAGGCGTAGGCACGTCGGTGCGTGCTACACGTAGCACAAACCGGTCTGTTCCACTTGCACACACACCACAAAGGGATTGTTTCAGACCTGAGAAAGGGCTTGTAATCACAGAACACTGTCAGCTGGAAGAGACCTTTAAGATCATTGAGTCCAACCTTTTCCCAGCCCTATCAGCACCACCAAACCAGGTGCCCCAGTGCAACATCTACCTTTCTCTTAAACACCTCCGGGGATGGAGACTCACCCCCGTCCTGGGCAGCTGCTAGATGACACTAGATGACATTGAGAAGAGTCTGGCTCCATCCTCCTGACACCCACTCCTCACTCCATGGACTGAAATAACCACCCTCTACCAAATTAAAGACAGCACACACACTTAATTAAAATGAGTGATTAATAGATATCGTTTCCTATTAATAGATACAGCTCCTAAATAATTAAATAATTTCCTAAAACAAAAGGGTCCTATTTATGTTTTGCAGATAAGCGAAGGATAAACCCTTCACCCCAGCAGTCTTCCTAGCCCCATAATTTACACTCTGATGTCATGAAAGAGCAATAAAACATTTCAGAGATAGCCATAAAGCCGTGAGCCACGGTCAAGCCTTTCAAAGGCTCTGCTTCCACTCAGCACTTGGGGTCTGAGCAGGATTATTTATATCTGATCGGTAGCGAAGTTCGCATGTGGTCCAGATTTTTCTGAAGCTCATTTGTTTTGTGATGCAGCCTCCCAGCTCAGGCTCACCTCTGTGTCTGGGAGGGGTTGGATGTTCTGCTTTGGATGGCTTGCCTCACTGAATCCAACATACATGGAGGTTTGGGAATGGGCAACAGCAGGCAGAGCTCTCAGTGAATGCTCCTGTGGAGTTCTGGTGGGCTGTGACCAATGTGGCCTCGGGGTGCTCGTCCTGTAGCGGAGTTTGCCCCAGCTCTCTGCTACCAGAACCTGCACCTCTGAGGGTTCAAATATTAGACCAACTAAGCCCAAAATTTCCCCAATGCCTGGTAACCTGGGAAGCCTCAGGGCTCTACCCCTGAAGAGATCCAGGGAATCTAGGAGAGGAAAATGGGAACACTTGGGGTCTGTCTCCTGCCCAACCATCTGGGCAACAAGAAGCCACTATCTCCAGGGCAGCTGGTGCCAGTCCCATGGGATGGGCAGCACCCCAGTACTGTACCTGCCTCACAAGCTCTGACTGAATCCCACTTCGGTCTTCGGTCTAGGCAGTTCCTGTGCAGGGAACCTGCTTGTTTTGGCTGGTTAGTTGTAAGTTTCAAGTCCAAATAATAAATTAAAACCAAAATACCACTGCAGCCCACTTCAGACTTAAAACTTGCAAACATAGAAAGAAAATGTTCACACACCCACAAGAAAATGGATTTCAACCCGATCTCCAACAGAGCAGTGGAAGAGAGAGAATGGAACAGCCCACATCCATAGCAGCTTCACCAATGCATCCCAGCCATTGGGGTTTCAACATCAGTTGGGGGCTTGAGTCTACACTCACTGCAGTCAGCACTGGGAATGTCAGTGGGAAAGGAGCATTCACTGTAGAAGGGGAAGTAGTGAGTTCTGACAATTCACAGAATTGTTTGGGCTAGAGAAGCCCTCTGAGCTCAGCCAGCCCAGCATCTAACACCACCCCATTGGCCACACCAGGGCACTCAGGGCCACAGCCAGGCTGCCCTTCAACACCTCCAGGGATGGGGACTCCATCACTGCCCTGGGCAG
>JAOXOE010030858.1:0-49532 GCA_028565055.1 Phoeniculus purpureus
TCTCCTATAACAATGACCCTTCGAGGTTTCTTTTCAGGATTGGTTTTGATGGCTGGCCTGAGGCAACCTGTCTTTGGTGCAGTTCCAGAAGACATGCCAGTAGTAGTGTCTCCTCCCCTACACCCCTAATTTGAAAAAACTCACAGCAATTACCTTAATTCTGCTTTAGTTTCAACAGTAGGCGAGGAAGTCATATGTTATTCCAGATCTAGTGTAGCTCTCAGATAAAATTAACACCAATGCAAAATTACCTTGGTTATCCTGCCCTAGAATTTTGCTTTACCTATTGATATCTAACACCATATTACTGACAAGCCTGTTTTTCACCATCCATCTCCAACCTATCTTTTCCCAGGCAAGTAACTGCATTCCTTAAAAACAACTACTTAACACATTTGTAGCCCTGGCAGAGTTTATTTCAGGATAAATTCTGTAGATGATTTGAAAGTGGTAAATCCAAAATTTATGGAAATGTGGCAGTGAAATTTACCTCCTAACTAACTTGTCACATCTACAGCACAGACCTCAGAGTCTTATATAGATATTGAAACTTATAGAAAATAGGAGTAAATTGATATTGTGATTACGCTATGTGTCTCATGTTAACATGGGTATTTAAAGTAGTTCAAGTGAATGTTGTCTCAGATCATAGAATCATAGGATGGCTAAGATTGGAAGAGACTTTGGAGATTGTCTACTCCAACCTCCCAGCCAGGGGCACAGAGGCCTCTCAATTAAAATTTGTTGCTCAAGGTCTCATCTAACACCTTGAACTTCTCCAGGGTGGGGGCACCCACAGCCTCTTTGGGCAATGTATTCCAGAATGTCTCCAATAGATGCACCTATTACTTTCCATTAATTATAAATGGATTTCAGAATGATGCCATCTATGCTGCAGACACATGAATTCAAGTGAAATGCGTACTTGAAGTTGAGGTGTATCTCACCTATATTAAAAAGAATGAAAATACTTCTTTGTCTTCTGTACACTGGAAAGTCTTCCCTCTCTAAGGTCTACTTTAAAGTTTCTCCATTTAAATCCTTTTAAATTTCTGTAAGTCTTGAACAGTACCATAGAATCATAGAATGTTCTAGGCTGGAAGGGATTTCTAGAGGTCATCTAGTCCAACCTCCCTACACAGGGACAACTCTGCTTAGGTCAGGGCCTCAGCAAGCCTGACCTTAAATGACTCCAGGGATAGGGACACCACCACTTCCCCAGGCACCCCATACCAGTCATCAATCACTCTCACAGTGAAGAATTTCTTTCTAATACCCAGCCTAAACGTATCCTTTCCCAGCTTGAACCCATTGCTCCTTGTCCTGTCTGTACAAACCTTCCTGAAAAGACCTTCCCCTGCCTTCACGTAGGCCCCCTTCAGGCACTGGAAGGTCAAAAGTAGGTCCCCCTGGAGCCTTCTTTTCTCCAGGCTGTACAGCCTCAACTTTCCAGTCTGTCCTCATAGGAGAGATGCTCCATTCTCCTGTTCATTTTAGTGGTCCTCCTCTGGACACACTCCAGTCCATCTACACCCTTCTTGTGCTGGGGGGTCCAGAACTGGACACAGTACTCCAGGTGAGAATACTGTGCTTTGATCATCTGTTTCACCTACAGTAAAGACCTTCTTTACTTATAAATTGCTCATTTGAAATGGATAGCTCTCACCAACCAGAAATACTAAACTGCACTTGCTGACTTCCTAGCTAGAGTCTATGAGGGAAGAAAATAAAATTGAGAAGGGAAAAAATGACCAAAAAAATACTTGGGCTTAACAAATATATATCTACATACGGTTTTGAATGTTACAGGAAAATATCTCCCTCTCTGGGACTGAGCCAATCATGAGCTATGCAACTATTATAAAAAAACTCTCAACCAAACCAAACCAAACCCTTTTATACAACAACATTATACTTCTAGAGGAGTAATACTGAAAAGGACACAGTAATTATTTCTGTAGTACCAATTCCCTGAACAAACCGTGAAAAAAGTTCAATTTTTATTAGAAAAGCAGGAAAATGTACAAATGGACCTTTATCACTCTGTCTGTCTAGGCTGAGAAGCAAAAATAAAATCCCAATGTATTGCTAGGAGTTTAGATGCACAAACAATTGTTGAAAACATGTTAGGCTGTGTTGCTTTTCACACCCATACAGTTTGTTGGATAGTAAGAATTCACTCCTGCTTCCTAAGTATCTTTCACTGCATCATGGTCACAATCACCTTCTGTAAACTATCTTCAAAATGAGACCTTCTAAGCAGTCGCCATCCTTCTCAATAACAACTTTCTCGGCAATAGGTATCTGTGCTTGCATCAAATCCAAGACACTTCAGGCTCTGTATGAATCTTGGTGCTTTTTTTTTTTGTTTTCTCTCTAAACAGCTATATAATGATAAACTGCCAACAGGGGATAAGGAGATTTTCTTCTGTTTGACTTAAGATCAATAGATTGCTACTTCCATCACTGTAGACATACTCTAGAAGTTTGTAACACCAAATAATACCAACAGCTGGAAAAAAGGAAAAAGGGGAAAAAAGAGAAATCTAATCATCCATCCCACAAAGCTTTAGAGTCATAGAATATTTCAGGTTGGAAAAGACCCTTGGGATTACTGAGTCCAACCATCAGCCCTACTCTACAATTAGGATTGAATGAGAATAACAGAATAGAAATAATTGAAGTTTCTACTATAATATTTCTGGCAAAGTATTGCTTTGCTTAACCATGATTACTTGAAACTAAACTACAAGAGATGCAGAGTGATGCAAAAAACAATGATTAATAGGTCTTTTACAGATGGCTGCAATGAATATTGCTGGAGTTCCTGAAACTGTTGCAAAGAACCCTAATGGGGCGCCTTCCAAAACCCTCAATTAATTTTCTTCAGGTAACTCCCTTGTTCCACGACTGCATCATAGCAGTCATGGAAGAAATAGATGCATTCTAGGAGAAAAAGTAGAAAGTTGAAAAGACAAATATAACATTCACTTACAAAGGGGTAGGTTTCTGTACCATGTGTCACTAGCACCTCAAAAATCATGTTTGCCTTTCCATTTGCTCTCATTTTTATGACACAGTAAGGTGTAAAATCAGTTTTATTTTCTCTCAGAAATTTTCATCATTCCTGTTTAATTAGCAAGCCATTTTCAAAAAGATAAACATTGAATTTCAGCTTCATAGATAAAATACCCTGCCTTTGTTTGAAAAAACCTTAGCCCTCCATTTGGTATTGAGATTTTCGTCACAGATCATGCAATTCTCATACTGAGTGAGACACATTTGTATCACTCACCATAATCCTAACTAGTTGCAGAGAGACATGACTGTTCATATCTTAGTTTTGGTGCCTTGCTTGACACCATTGCTTTCAAGCCCAGTGGTAGAACACACGATGAAGTGTCTCAGAACTCTTGTCATCCTGTGCAGGATAGACTGTAGAGACCAGATTGCTAGAAAAAATTCTGCCAAATGCCAATGATATGTGTTGACCACTTGATTATGAGTAGATATCAGAAACCATATGAAAGAAGGCCTAAGAAGGAGAGAAAATAAAGTACAATAAGAGTGCTAAAAGCCCATATGAGCTGCTTGTATATACAATCATATTCACTCAGATCTCTACTATGATCAGGGGAATGGAGCATCTATCGTATGAGGACAGGCTGAGAGAGGTGGGGCAGTTCAACCTAGAGAAAAGAAGGTTCTGGGGGGAGCTTCTTTTGACCTTCCAGTACCTGAGGGGAGCCTACCTGAAGGAGAAGGTCCTGTCAAGAGGATTTGTACAGATAGGATAAGAAGCAATGGGTTCAAGCTGGGAAAGGGTAGGTTTGGTCTGGATACTAGAAAAGAGTTCTTCAAAGTGAGGGTGGTTGATGGCTGGAATGAGATGCCTGGGGAGGTGGTGGGGGCCCCATCCCTGGAGTCATTTAAGGTCAGGCTTGATGAGCCTCTGAGCAACCTGACCTAGGTCAAGTTGTCCCTGTGTGGGGAGGTAGGGCTAGATGACCTCTAGAGGTCCCTTCGACCCTAGAACATTCTATGATTCTATGATCACCTTCTTGAAGTATGAAGCAGAACTGGTAACAATGCATATCATCCTAAAAAAATATATAATTATATATTAAATATATATAAAATATATATTTAAATATATATTAGATATTAAATATATAAATAAATATATATGTTTTTCATTTGGCAGGAGAATTTTGTGCCTGAAATATCTCAGTTAAACTAACATTCATATTGACTAGACCTGCTTTGGGGTCTGCTACAGAATATTCTTTATTTAAAATAAATAAAGCCTTTGTTAGGATTTCCCAGTTGTGGGAGATTTTACTTGTCTCATAGGATTTTGAGTTGTATCTGATTATGTCTCATATATGTATTGTGTGTCATAGAGTCATAGAATCATCAAAGTTGGAAAAGACTTTAAAGATCATCCAACCCAACCATCCACTCTACATGCCCCAACCACTACACCATCTTTTGAAACACCCTGTCTGCCCTTTTGTTGAACCCCTCCAGGGACCTTGGCTCTAGTCTGATGCTCAGAGAACACTGCTGATGATCTGGCTTCTTCAGAGAGATACTAACGGCTCCAGAGATAATTATTATTGTATTTTGCTGTGAAGGAGTACAAACCTACAGGCAAAGACCTGGAAACTGCACAGACTGTTCTCTTCTTCATGAAATTACCTGGCACAGCCACTGGATTTCTCCGAGTTCATACATCAGAGAAAGCTGCTCTGCCTTGCTATACTTATTCCAGTTTTTCATACAGCTTTTGCTTTCAATATAACCCTGTGAACTGTCTTCAAAGAATGGTTTATGCATGGTATAAAAAGCTGTACAACCACATGTGAAAATTATACTACAGTATTGTTCTCCCAGGAGCCATAAACAGATCAGAGTCCAGTTTGGGCTATGAAAAAAGAAATATGAACCTCACTGGGAATTTTAATCACAATATGCTGGCTCTGAATTGAAGAATCCATTTGGTATCATATCCCACTGGGTTAACAAAAGCTTGTTTACAGAAGTTAATTTAAAACTTCTAGAAAAAAGAAAAAACATACTCAAGTAGTTGTCCAGCTTTCAATCAAATTCCTTTTTATTCCTGAAGAAAAGCCAGTGAGCATTGACATGCTTCATTTTTCAACACATCTCCCTCTACTCTGCCCTGGTGAGACCACATCCAGAATATTGTGTCCAGTTATGACCCCCTCAGTTCAAGGAGGACACAGAAGTGCTGGAGAGAGTCCAATGCAGAGCCAAAAGATGATGAAGGGAGTGGAACATCTCCCTGATGAGGAAGGGCTGAGGAAGCTGGGTCTCTCAAGCTTGGAAAAAAGGAGACTGAGGGGTGACCTCATTAATGTTTATAAATATGGAAAGGGCGGGTGTCTGGAGGATGTAGCCAGGCTCTGCTCAGTGCCATCTAATGACAGGACAAGCAACAATGGGTGTAAGCTGGAACAGAGGAGGTTCACATCAATATGAGAAGGAATTTCTTCAGAGTGAGTGTGATGGAGCACTGGAAGGGGCTGCCCAGGGAGGTTGTGGATTCTCTGGAGCTGTTTAAAACCCACGTGGACATGTTCTTTTGCTACTTAATCTAGTAGATCCTGCTGTGGCAGGGTGATAGGACTGGATGATCTTTCAAGGTCCCTTCCAATCCCTAAAGTTCTGTGATTAAGGTTGTTGATATTAAGTTAAAATGTAGCAATTACATGCAACTTTAAGTATTCCTCACAACATTACAAATACTATAAAGATAACATGAGAACCTAACATTGAATTAACAGCTTAATTAGGATTCCAAAATTCTCATCAAAATTGAACTCCTGTCAGAAATCGCTGTCAAAACAAAATGGTAAAACAGTTTACATTTTAGCTACTGTGAACAATTCTATCAGCTCTACAATGTATAATGAAATTGGGGACAGTCAGTTCTTGTGTCATGTCCATTTTGATTTTTACAGCGCAGCTTTTGTGCTATAGTAGAAGCTAAAGTGTCTAGACCTGCTTCGTTTTACCTGATGCTTTATTTTCTGAGTGATACGTTACTCACAAGGACCCTTCAAAGACACATCAACAAATGTACTCGAGCTTTTAGAAAGGTACTTTAAGCTTATGTTCTGAGCTCTCTCTATACTATTTAATATTTGTATCCCATCATTGTCTTTTTGGAGGAGTGTGAATATTTTTTAGATGAGATATAAGAAACATGCCTTTTGTAAATATGATAGTCATAAATGAACTTTAGGAAATGAAGCACATCTCATAGTACTATAGCATAATCCAAAATCAATTTTAAATGGGATCATGTTGCACTTCACTTGACGTCTTTCTATTAACTGTAAAATTTAACCTGAGCTTGCATATTCAAAGTAACTTCATTAAGATTATCTTTTTCTTTTGTCTTGCTGTCATGTGCTCAATATAATATATCAGCCCCACTGCCAGAAAGCACATGCTTTTTCCAAATACCAGTATCAGAGTCAATTAGACTCTGACACCTTCAAAAATTTGCAAATAACCCAAACAGTCCTGAGAGATAAGTCTATTTTATTAAAGCTATTTTTATTCCTAGATGTGGAATAGGCATATATTGTTCAACCATAAAGGCAGGACAAAATGTATAATAAATCATAATGTCCACCAAAATATGAGATATATGCTTTTTGTTTTTTTTAAATTAAGCATATGGAATTAAGAACAGAAGTTTTGTTCTGAAAATGCACAGAGAAAGGTACCCTAAGGGTTGTATCTGAAAACACCAAGTTTTTAAAATGCATAAAGCCTGTTGAGAGTTGAATAAAATACAATCAACTGAAAAGAAACAACCATGAACCTGGTAAAAACATTCAGTATTATCACTAGATTAGCTATCTAATTTCCCAAGCAAACAGAACTATGACTTCCACCAAGCAATATCAATTGTTGCCAGCACTGCCCTAATTTTAAATTCGTGCCGCTTATTCTTTTAGATTTATGAAACGAAAATGTGACAAGGAGGCTATTTGCTCTTAAAAATAACTCATCTGGGGAAATGAGGGTACACAATGCTCCTACCTGCTCTTTTTCACTGCAGCAAGCTTACAATTTCATTCTCAGTCCAGAGAGACATTCCAGTATCAAAATGATGTTATTATTGAATAATTCTAACTTTGCTAATTTTACTTGTTAAGGTTCTTCTCTATTTTGCAAAACTTGACTCAATATTGTGGCAAAATCTTTGTATTATTCAAACTCATGAAACCACTCCTTCAGAGCATTCAGACACACTAGCACTCTCACATTCCTTCCCTTGCTTATGGCAGGGTTGGAGAAGTGTCTTGAAACCATCAGTTTTGTGTAACAGAACCAGAGGTAATGCAATAGGGCAGTGGGAGGAAATATTAGAAGTACCAGAGCAGGCATCATTTGAGGCAGCTAAGAAAGGGTTGCAGCAATATCACAAGGCACTTCCCTAGGTGCAAGAGTTATTTTGCATCTCTAAATCCAGTAAAACTAACAAAAGAGTGTGATGTTGTCAGTCACCATAAATGAGACTGGCGTGAAATAATACATATGGGTCCAGTACTTAAATACTACGTACAGGTCCAGTTGTAATAATATGCATCCATTATTCTAGAGTACCCAGTTTAAATAAGTGTGTAGCTTTTGCAATATTCTGAAATCAAGATGAATCACAAAATCATTAAAGCTAATCACAGACAGTATTTTCAGATTACTCCTAAACTCTGTTCTGTGTTGATCACAAGTACAGCATTTGCAACCAGTATGGTTCTAGCTCTGAGCTCTTGAGAAAAAGTGCAGCTAAAACGAAGTCCCAGTGTGCAATCACAAACAAGCAGTCCTTGTCCGGAAGACCTTCATAATTAACAGAAAACACAACAGTACACTGTGTTATGGGAGTAGTTCCTGGCAACTGCTTTACTCTTATACAGAAGCTACCAAATTCTGTTCATATACTGACAAAAATCTCTTGATTTAGCTGAAAATAGAAAGCATCTTGCTCTCTGGAGACCTTGGCAGACTAAATCAGATTGCCATTTTATTTTTCCAGTTTACTCCAAAAAGGATTCTCCCTTTTAAAGCCCAAGAAGGTTCTGTCATGCTGTTTCAGCATCAATCACATTTTACCAAATATTCATCCTTTTTTTAAGACATCAATTTACAAAAACACCAGTACTAAAAGCACCATAGCAATGCTTATTAGCAAATCCTCCCATTAAACGTAATGATTTAAGTACAGAGAAGACTCTTTCAATTTCAGGTATTAATTAAAGGAAAAAAGTATTGTGCAAACAATTGCAGCTGGATATCATGCTTATTGAAAAGTACAGATTGAAAATTTTTGTGGTAAGAACTTTCAGTTTATCTTCCAGTTTCTAGAAATCAAGTGTTTTCTTTCAAGACGTCTGTAAAGACTGAACCAGGCAACACAGGATGAGCTTTATAATGAGAGAATAACCAGCTAAAAAGCTGGTTTTAGCTAAAAAGCAGCTGCTGGCATTAAAGTTCTTAGAATCTGCTCACTAAAAGGAAGGAGATGTATTTTTCTATGTAGAAATACATATAACTGACCATCTACATCATGATGGTGATGATAATTTACACAAAAATGACAACAACTGATTTTGACTGTTCACTTTTGAGGCGATATGGTGAGATACTTCGTAACGCTGTGAAACTGGCAGATATTTGTCATCTTAGTCCAGCAACTGTATATTGGAAACGCTACTACAAATATGTTGTCTTTCATTTCTTCACTACCCTCTCCTAGCATTTTTTGACAGGTGAGTCATGTATAGATTAACATACTGTAAGGGATTGCTGCCTGCATTACAAAAACAAAAGAAAGCAAAGCAAAACAAAACAAAACTCAAGAAATCATTCAGAAATCAGCCAATGATATGTACTTCTCAATCGATGCATACATTGACACACTCCACAATTCATTACACGTCCTGAAATTGTCCGATAAAAAACAAAGCTTTTAAACAGACTGAATCTGTATGGCAAAATAACTTCTTTCTCTTTGTAATCAGAATTAATGTAGAATTACTGTTTCTTTTTAGAAGACATTCAGCAAACGCAAAACAGTGGTCGCATTTCCATTGGGAAAAGTCAAGCACACCAAACAATGGTGTATTTCTACAGTGTTCTTTTACACACACTGCAAGCTGGTATTTGGAGTGAGAAGTTAAAAGCATTTAAGTATTGTGTTCATTTTTCAGCAGAATAATTAGGCAATAGAATATTTGCTGCTTGTAGAAGTATAACAGGAAAAATAAAAGACTGAGATTAGTGTCTACTAAAAACATTCAATATTGCCCTGAAATTCTGCCATAAACTTTACTGAAATAAAATGACTTTTCTTCTTTTTTTACTTTTTAGTGTTATAAGAAAATTATTTGCATATACTACAGCAAGCCGGCATGATACGAGCTACAAATTGTTTTAGGGAGCTTTAAATTGGATGAGAAGTAACCTTGGTCTAAAACACTTTCTGACAAGTAATTGGTGGTAATAAAGTAATTGATAAAGAAAAAAAGAAGTGAAATACTTTGAAATAATTTACTTTTTGGAAAATCATAAATCAAGTTTTCAATCTGATATTTTTCTAAGTTTGTATGACTGAGTTACCTGTTAGTGTATCCTTCCCTCTAATCATACCCAGCTTTAAGTATTCTGGCTAATAGTAAACCTAATTGACAAAAAAAAAACCCTTCTAGAGAATAAATTTTTGTAACTAGTTTTAAAATAAAGGCAACTGGATAAAGAAAACTAGATACTATTGATCACTAACAGGAAAACAGATGTAGTGTGTAGACCTTAGTAAACAGCTGAGAATTCACCAAAAAAAATCCCAAACCACCTTATAAACTCCCTCAACAGTGGAAAATATTTGAACTGGAACTTATATTAAAAAAATACAAATCACAAAATGCTAGGAACTATAGCTTCAATAATTCTGATGTTCACAGAATATGCTGAAAATACAATTTATTTAATTATTTTTTTATCCCTTTCTACTATATTCAGTGAGCAGTTCTGGTACTTTTGTCTTTATACTGCAGCAGAGTAGCTGTTCCAATTATGAAAACATGTATTTCAGCACAAATACATTACCTTGTAATACAGTCTGGCTAGCATGAGTGATGCTGCTTCTCTAGTACTAGGTGTGGGTATTCTCTCTATACTGAATATTCAAAATCTGATGAAATATGCATTCAAAGTTGAACGGAGCACACCCAAACTTAATTTATTCTTAAGTATTTTCAGGTTCTTATATTTTGATGACTACTTAGCTGTTATTTAAAAAGTGCAAACATCTAAGTAAGATTTACCAATGAAATATTATTTTAAATATTTTCTGGAGAAGTGAACAAATCCAATTCTGTTACAGTTAGCGTTTTACAGTCCTGTTGATAGGACAAGGGGCAATGTGTGTGAGCTGAAACAGAGGTGGTTCCACATCAATATGAGAAGGAACTTCTTCCCAGTGAGGATGACAGAGCACTGGAAGGGGCTGCCCTGGGGAGTTGTGGCGTCTGCTTCTCTGGAGATGTTTAAAACCTGCCTGGACTTGTTCCTGTACCACTTGATCTAGGAGATCCTGCTCTGGCAGGAGGATTGGACTGGATGATCTTGCAAGGTCCCTTCCAATCCCTAATGTTCTGTGATTCTGTGATACATTTCACTTTCCAATATTTAAACTACCTCCTACCTCAGAAAGGTCAGTTGTCCTTCACACCAGAATTGCTTATTTTTCTCCTTTGTCTAAAAAGGAAAATAATGGTTTCAAATACAGATTACAACTCTGGGCCTGTTTTGGAGAGATGGATCTCATGTCCAAGTAGGAAAGAAGTAGGAAGTTTGCTGTAGGGTAGCAGTAAATATTTTCTTTAAACAACTGGAGCATGTTACCACTATTTCCACGCTTGCTACATTCTGTTTATATAACATAACACCTTGGAAAAATAAATGAACTGACAAGTTTATCTGAAATGAAAAATAAACAGTAAAACTTTCTACCCAAAACCTCCATTCTTCAATATCCACTGATCACTGGCTAACTCATACCCAGCTCCTTTCACTCCTCTCCTTATATTAACAAACAATCAAGCACCTCCACACAGGCAGGAACTCATTGTAAAACACCTAAGTGTGAAAGACAAAAGTCAGTTCATCACAACCTGACAAAATTTTACTTCCAAAATTAGGATAAGTAAATTTAGCTGAAGTATTTTATAGACAGTTTAAGGGCAGATGCCGATCCTTCTGCAGTCTGTTCTGCATAAACATTATGGATTTCATAATGCAGGTTTTTAAATAGCAGTAGTTGGGCTTATTTTTGTTTGTTTTTTTTAAACAGTTCACTTTTTTAAAGCAACATAACATTAATCTGCTGTCTAGTCCAGAGTACTTAATATAAGATGGTAATGAAAAGTTGGATGCGATCAGCAGAGTTTACAAAATCTGCTGGTATGAAAAGTGGCAAATTAGATTACTAAAGCTAGCCACGAAAAGGGTCACAGCAAGACCTATTTGTACCAGTGTGCGCAATAAGTACATATAGAAAATTATCCTCCAAGAGCCTTACTTTTTTCATAGTTGTAAGTATTTTTAATGGCTTTAAATTTTAATTTACATCAGAAGATCTAGAATGTCTCACAGGCTAACCAGTCAGTAAGTGACAGAGTTCAAATCTATTAAGTTTGTCTTGCCCACACAGCCTTGCAGCAACACCCACAGATTTAATTGTACGCCATAGTGATCTCTGGTACAATACAAGTAATGTGTGGAAGCAAACCGGATAAAAGCTTGGTTAAGCAAAAGAACCAGTATGACCTTTGTTCAAAGCTGTCCTTCCTTTAGTCACTCATTTTCCAAAACTTCCAAGACATGGTCAGATTCACTACCATACACCATGGCAAAAGCATTAATAAATTAACTTAATCTGAAGTGTGTTTTGATCTCTGTCCCTGATTATAAATGTCCAGATTAGCCCTTAAAGTATTCTTTAGTATGAAAAAATTCCATCCTCCATTTTCTTTAATACATACAAAAAAGGAAAAAGCTTGTGAAATGAATATAAGCCTCCGCCTATTTCCCAGGTACCCATGTACTAGTGTTCTACAACCACTTGAACTGTTGAGGAGGAGTCCCCCAAACAGTGAGGCAGCTATGGTCAGGTACCAGGAAGCACATTGTATTCTCTAAGAATGAGAAAGAAACCATATGTATTCAGTCTTAACAGGAAATAGTGAATCAAGAAGGAATAATGATGTAGAATTGTGTCCACTACAGAATTAGACATAATTATGAAATTATTATTTCTTATTGCTTGACATAACAAGAAAACATTTTTACTACAAATCCAGTATAAAGTATTTTGATATTTCATTGCATCCATTAGTAGCAGCAACAACAGTAAGGAATCTTTTAACAATAACAGGAATCTTTAGATATTCCACTACTTATAAAGAGTAAAATATTATTAAATAATTAGATTGCCATAAGAAAGAAACAGTAGCCACTTTAGTAGGAAATATGATGTCTTCCCTTTAGTAACTGAAAAGTAATTATTTCCATTGCTGTAGCACTTCAGTCACGAAAAGCCTGTGGATTTGTTTCTAAGGTGATTCTAAACTAGAAAAAGCATTCTTTTGCTCGGTCTGGGCTCGGGTGTTTGATGCAGAGCTCACACAGATGATTTGAAACATTTCTACTGAAACCTTAGAAACTATGAACCAAAACCTGAAATGCATGGGATAGCACAGAGTCCAAATTTTCCTTCTTAACGTGCTGTGCTCAGAGATCTTTGATGAGATGTTGATATCAGTGAAAAGAAATCCAGTAAGCTTGTCTAAATAAATGATCCTCTCAACAGGTAAAGATGAGCGGATGGAATTCTCATAGGCGGTCTGTAGTCTTTAGCACATTTTAGCGCTTAGTTCAGAACATGTAGTCAAATTAGTAAGGAAGTGTAAAATTTTAAGGACAACCTTCATGGGGAAAAAAAACCCAAAGGACTGCAAAATCTGTTTTCAACATAACAGCAAGGGATTGTGCATTAATGATTATTAGCCAAAACCAAACTCCTACCAGATATGTGTCCTTCCAGATATGCCTTTGCAATATGAATTACTGTGGTATGTATCACAATAAATAGAATTAAAGACTCTCCTGAAACAACACTAATTTTTTTTCTAATTGAGTTCACATTCTGTGTTTTCTCTTTGTAGAATATTTAAGTAATAATAGATGTGTTTTTTACCAGAAAGAACATTTTGCTATATTTCTACTACTTCTCAAGAAATTTAACACCAAAACCACCTAGGGAAAATTGAACCAGGTGGGACAAATTGATACAAATACAAGAAAATTTAACCATCTGAATCCCAATGGAATCCAAACTGGAAAAAAGAAGAATCAGAGACTACTGAGATAACCTTTATCAGTCAGTAAAGCAGGAAAATACATCTAAAACGCAAAATCTAAAACACAAAAGCTACATTAATCATATAAAAAAATATTTTCACAAATTATGTGTTTGGGGAGAGAACAGATTAAACTATCCATCAGTTTATCACTGTGTTTTCATGGTATAGAATCATAGACTTATAGAATGTTCTAGGCTGGAAGGGACCTCTAGAGGTCATCTAGTCCAACCTCCCTACACAGGAACAACTCGACCTAGGTCAGAGCCTCAGCAAGCCTGATCTTAAATGACTCCAGGGATGGGACCCCAAACACCTTCCTGGGCAGCCCATTCCAGCCATCAACCACCCTCACATTTAAGAACTTGTTTCTGATATCCAGCCTACACCTATCCTTTCCCAGCTTGAACCCATTGCTCCTTGTCCTATCCATACAAGTCATCTTCACAAGGCCTTCCCCTACCTTCATGTAGCCCCCCCCTCAGGTACTGGAAGGTCAAAAGAAGGTCCTCCCAGAGCCGCCTTTTCTCCAGGCTGAACATCTCCAACTCTCTCAGCCTGTCCTCATAGGCGAGATGCTCCATTCCCCTGATCATTTTTGTGGCTCTCCTCTGGATGCACTCTAGTGCATCTGGTGTGTCTTCTCAGTATGAGACTGTATGGCCCGAAGCAGCAGAATACTACTTTTCTCTGTATTTTCTGGTTCCATTTGTGCTGTATTCCAGAAAATGCTGTTTAAATTTAGTGCCTATGAAATCATCAATATCTGTATAATCCAATTTAGTTACAAAAGAGAAAAATTATTGGCATGACTATGACTTCCAGCACTGAAGCCTAGATGCTCTACATCTCTTTACTTTAAACAACCGCAAGACAAAAATGTGACGCGTTTCTGACGGTACAGTGTAGAGGAAGGAAGGTCTAGAAAAGGTCATGCAGGAGCCTTTTTCAGGCCTGGATAAGCATGTTAAAATGTAAATGCTGAAGAAATTGATGTATGAGCAATATATCATAAAACTGTGACTCAAAACCTCTACATTCACAGCATTCTCAAAAGGCTGAATATAATTAATAAGACCATAAGCCAATAATATAAAAATACTGCTGATTATTTGAAGTCCTCTGTGACCCTAAAATACACATTTTATCCTTGATATTTATAATTATAGTCATATTTTTTAAACAATGAAATTATACAAAATAAAGGCCAAGCCTTGCCTGTTTGTTGTCAAATACCCACCCCTGACCAGTCGCAGTGGACAGCTGTCACAAGCACAAAGAGATTGCCTCAAAACTAGGCTCAGAACCTAAGTATTTTACTATTAAAGAAACCTCACATCACCTAAAAGCATAAAGCTAAATGTTAAACAACCCAAACATGAGCACAAGTCCTCTGAGGAGCAGCCTAGGGAACTGGGATTGTTTCGCCTGTAGAAAAGGAGGCTCAGGGGAGGTCTTATTGCTCTCTACAACCACCTGGAAGGAGGTAGGGGTGAGGAGGGATCAGTCTCTTCTCTCTCATAGCAAGCTATAGGACAAAAGGGAATGGCTGCTGGTTATGCCTGAGGAGTTTCAGCCTGAATGGTAGGAAGAATTTCTGCACTGAAAATGTCCTACGACATTAGACAGGCTGAGAAAGTTGGGGCTGTTCAGTCTGAAGAAAAGAAGGCTCCTTTGACATTCCAGTAGTTGAGGGGGGGCGCTACCATGAAGGCAGGGGAAGGTCTTGTCAAGAGGATTTGTATGGATAGGACAAGGAGCAATGGGTTCAAGCTGGGAAAGGATAGGTTTGGTCTCGATATTAGAAAAAAATTCTTCAATGTGAGGGTGGTTGATGGCTGGAATGGGCTGCACAGGGAGGTGGTGGGGGCTCATCACTGGAGTCATTTAAGGTCAGGCTTGCTGAGGCTCTGATCAACCTGACCTAGGTAGAGTTGTCCCTGTGTAGGGAGGTTGGGCTAGATGACCTCTAGAGGTCCCTTCCAGCCTGGAACATTCTATGATTCAATGATTTGAATAGGTTGCCCAGGGCAGAGGTGGAGTCACCATCCCTGGAGGCATTTAAAGAACTATAGATGTGGTGCTTAGGGACATGATTTTGTAATGACAGTGGCACTGCTGGGTCAAAGGCTGGACTTGATGATCTTAAAGGCATCTTCCATCCAAAGAAATTCTGTGTTTCTATGATACTAAATATAAACCCCTGAGCAATTCTCAATACCAACGTAAAGAAGAAATAGTCTGTCTGTTCTATATTTTTAAAATAAGAAGACTATCTTTAAATTCCTAGGTAATGATTCAGGAATGTACCACGACACTGTAGCTCGGAAAATGTTGAAGAACATATCTTTTGTAGCTGTCTTTTTAGCACTTATCTACTTATCTACACATGCACACCCTCCCATTTTCCCTTCTTCCCCATTCCCAATTACTGCTTGCTTGTTTGCTGCATGTTAATCTAGTGTTAATTTCCAGCATAAGCAGTAAGTTTTTATTATCTTTTTTAATATGAAATGGGATGTAGATTGAGGCTGCAAGAGAGACCACAGCTAAAAAAAAAATAAAAGAAATTACAAATTATAGATAGATGATTGCAAATTGTATTCCAGCATTCAGCAGTGGTAAAACTAAACCATAAAATACAGCACTTGAGCTACCTTGAAGATGATATTTCAGTTAGGATAATAGTGTGCTATTTTGAGAACTCATGTTCCAGAAAAAGGAACAGGCACAGGAAATAAGAGTCAAGTTGTCTAGCTATCATAGGAAAGTGGATTAGAAAACTGCTGCTTTAGTTTACCAAATGAGATCTAATAGGAAAAAAAATTACTCCAGCCTATAAGAATCACAGGAAACCAAGATCAGGATGTGCATAAAACTGAACTACATCTCAGTCTCAGCACTAACATAAACTAAGTGCCAATGCAGGAAGCTGAAGAAGTCAGGGCCACCAAGCATTATGGAGTGAAGACAGAAAATTCTGTCAGTCACAAAAAAACCCAAAATCTTTACATACTTTAAAGACAGAGTTCACTGTATTTCAATAGGATTATATGATGATGTGCTATCTGTGAAATCATAGAATCCTAGAAGGGTTGGAAGGGACATTAAAGATCATCCAGTTCCAAATCCCCTGCACAGGCAGGGACACCTTCACTAGAGCAGGTTACTCAGGGCCCCAGACAACCCGACCTTCAACACTGCCAGGGATGGGGCAGCCACAACAGCCTTGGGCAACCTGTTCCATTATCTCACCACCCTTACAGCAAAGAATTTCTTCCTACTGTCTAACCTAAATGTCTCCTCTTCAAGTTTATAATCACTTCCCCTTGTCCTCTAGCTATGTACCTGTGTAAATATCCTTTTAAATAGTCTGTCTCCTAAACAGTCAATTACAGTTTTGTAACAATTGAAATATTCTCTCAAATTTTGTAGTAAAAAAAGCCACAATAGGCACAAGTATACATAACCTTAAATTATGGTTCTATTATCAGGTTTGTTCACATTATATACCATGCATACATGTTGTTTAATAGCATGCCATTGCACAGCAAAGAGGAACTCACTTCCCCCCCCCCCCAATACACCTAAAAGGATGTAATTACCTCTTAACCTGTATTAACATAATCATCTAATTGTACTGCTGACTGTTGAATCTTACACTAACATTTCACTTTATGTATTTACTGAATATTAATTAAGACATGACTCTTACTTTTCCAAAGTAGCACTACCTAGAAATACTGTACTTATCTGAATGTACTGCGTGTTTTTTACTGAAACAGTTCCTTGCTGAATACAAGACTACTCAGCCTTGCTTGTGAAAGTAGTTTCAAACAAATCCCGTTAATTCTTAACACCAAGCAGCATGATCTCATTAATAAAGCTAGCTGTTAATTTAGTGAATCAAAATGCTCAGCTGTTTTCAGCATTTATAACATGGAAATTTTCTTCTGACAGCCACACAGAAGCCTAATACTTTTCAGCATAAAGACATAAAGAACCAATGAATCACAGAATCACAGTATTATTCAGGCTCGAAAAGACCTCTAAGATCATCAAGCCCAGCCTATGACCTAACATCACCACAGCCTAGACCATGGGACTGAGTGCCACATCCAGTCTGTCCTTAAACATCTCCAGGGATGGGGACTCCACTGCTGCCCTGGGCAGTCCATTCCATCCGTTCCATCTAATGACCCCTTTTGTAACGAAGGGCTTCCTAACATCTGATCTAACCCTTCCCTGGCACAGCTTAAGGCCCTGCCCTCTCATCCTGGTGCTGATTGCCTGGGAGAAGAGCCCAACCCCCACCTGACTACAGCTTCCCTTCAGGTAGTTACAGAGAGTGATGAGGTCTCCCCTGAGCCTCCTCTCCTCCAGGCTAAACAACCCCAGCTCCCTCAGCCTCTCCTGATCAGACTTTCTCTCTAGTCCCTTCACCAGACTTGTTGCTCCTCTGAACCCATTCTAGCACCTCAAGATCTTTCTTGAAGTGAGAGGCCCAGAACTGCCCCCATTACTCAAAGTGAGGCCACACCAGTGCCCAGTACAGGGAGCAACTCAAAGTTCTTTGATCACAACTTGTAACAGGCAAAATAAGCAGTACTTGCAAGACATAGTTCATGGAATATCTTTTGCACAGCTCAATGGCTGATTGCATTTCTTCCAAAAAATTAATACTTCTGCTGCTGAAAAATATCAGATGAAAATTAATGAACTCTTTACATAAGGATGAAACAAGTATTTAACTACGGAAGTACCACAAGATACCGTGTTATCCTATGTTTTATTTCTTTAGATTCTAAAACAAACTAGTGGAAATTAGCAATAACAAAAACATCCGACCAAAATTGCCACTCTGCACTAGAAATCCCCATGAACTAGACCATAAAACTACAGAGAGCACCCACACCGGCAAATTTGTAAGCACTGCAGAAAAACAGGAAATGGGTTAATCAGATCTTACCTGGAGAAACTGGTTAGTTTTCGTGTGACCCACGTCTCCAGCTTCTATCTGTGCTCTCGACAGCTTCTCTTCAGTTTCAGTCAGCCAATGATTAAAGCTCTTCATGTCAGAATGAAAAAGCAGCCACTTTTCCATAGATTTGTCAAACCGTCTGCAAGTATGAAAGGAGACAAAATAACTATTTGTTGGTACTCTATTTACTGAGTAGAGAAAATAAAAGAGTAGTGCTGAACATCTCAGGTTAAATTTGGTGTGACATTGAGGGCATCACGTACAATGTTTTTAACTCTTACATCAAATGGAAATGTGGTAGTACTTTAAACAGCGAAATTATCATTAAGCAACTGTGTCACAAAACAGTGTGTTATCAATTTTTAAATTGTTTTCAACATTTCAAATTAATTACATGGTTAAAACACATTTTCAACTTAAAGCTTTATCAATCCACAATAATTGATGCCATAGGTACCATACCCACAGGCCTCAGTGTAACAGGATAGAAGCTTCTGTCGATGTACTTAGAATCATAGAATGTTCCAGGCTGGAAGAGACCTCTGGAGGTCATCTAGCCCAACCTCCCTACACAGGGACAACTCTACCTAGGTCAGGTTGCTCAGAGCTTCAGCAAGCCTGACCTTAAATGACTCCAGGGATGGGACCACAACCACCTCCCTGAGCAGCCCATTCCAGCCATTCCACCCTCACATTGAAGAACTTGTTTCTAACAACCAGCCTAAACCTATCCTTTCCCAGCTTGAACCCACTGCTCCTTGTCCTATCTGTACAAACCCTCTTGACAAGACCTTCCCCTGCCTTCATGTAAGCCCCTCTCAGGTACTGGAAGATCAAAAGAAGGTTGCCCTGAAGCCTTCTTTTCTCTAGGCTGAACAGCCCCACCTCTCTCAGCCTGTCCTCATACAATAGATGCTCCATTCTCCTGATCTTTCCTGCAGAAAACAGTAATGCTGGTAAGAGGCTACTAGTACACCTTAGTAACTTGCTGTGTCTTCTAGCACTGTAGTCATTGCTGGCTAACACACTCACCGTGTGTTGTGATTATACATTGGTTTTTCAACCTCTAAAAAAGGCAGCTAGCTTAAAAGACCTGATGCATCTGACATGGCATAATATAAACAATGAAAAATTGGTTGCCAGATTGAGATCTTCACTTCCAAACTTTAGCACTATGATCCAATTTTGATTTTGTAAAAACTTTTTTATTTACATGATAATAACTTTTTTCATTACATGAATTGTAATGCTCCAAGACTATTTTTTAAAATAGAAATTTCTCCAGCCATTTAGTACAATTTTCCCAATTTTACTGTTAGAAACTTCTTTTGTTTGCCACTACAATGTATACAAATGTCATAGAATCATAGAACCATTCAGGTTGGAAAAAGCCCTTGAGATCATCGACTCCAACTATCAACCCTATTCTACAAGTTCAGTACTTAATCATATCCCGCAACACTACATCTAAGCAACCTTTAAACACATTCAAGGAAGGAGACTCAACCACCACCCTGGGTAGCCCATTCCAGTGCCTGACCACTCTCTCAGTGAAGAATTTCTTCCTGATGTCCACTCTAAACCTCCCCTGTTGAAGCTTGAAGCCCTTCTCTCTGGTTCTGTTGCTAATTACCTGTGAGAACAGACCAGCACCAACATCTCTACAGTGTCCTTTCAGATAGCTGTAGAGAGCAATGAGGTCTTCCCTTAGCTTACTCTTCCTGAAACTACACAGGCCCAACTCTTTCAGTCTTTTCTCATAAGATTTATTCTCCAGGCCCTTCAGCAGCTTTGTTGTCCTACTCTGCACTCGCTCCAGCACCTCGATATCTCCCTTGTACTGAGGTGCCCAAAACTGGACACAGCACTCACGGTGTGACCTCACCAGTGCTGAGTACTGGAGGACAGTCACCTCCCTGCTCCTGCTGGACACACCATTTCTAATACAAGCCAGGATGCCATTGGCCTTCTTGGGCACCTGGGCACACTGCTGGCTCATATTCAGCTGCTTTATTATTATTGCAAAGAAAATGCAAGTCTCTTCAAAGGAATTTTGGATTATATTGTGAAAGGGACTCTTCATGAAATTCTTCTTTCTGTATGTGTTTCTCCTAAATTTGAGTATTTGATAAAGATAGTTACGCAAAACTAACAATGTCTGAAACACGACAATGATAGAAATAAAATGTAAATATTAAAACCCAGGGTTTTATACAATAAGTAAGGATGAAAAATATCACCATTTCTACAAGTCTACAGTGCTTTACATGAAACTGCGTAAGTACTTCAGACATTTTGGCAAGATCTAACCTGGTTTTGTCTAGAGTGACTGACTGATTTTCTGTTTCAACACATCTTTTCCTCAGCCACTGCCAACTACTAAAAAAAAAAAATCAAATGAAGACAGAACCAGGGGGCTTTTTTTTTTGCACATGGCCTATTTCCTACAGAATTCAGCTATTGTGTGTTTTGAATTGGTGTTGAAAAGTGATCGCTAATCAGTGATTAGCTAGAATGCTTTGTTAGCAGATCATCATTAAACATGCTACTGTTGTTTAGCTTAATAATCCTCCTCTACAGGATTATAATAGGTTTCAGGGTGTACTTAAAGGATAAAAACAACTCAACTATTTTTTCCATGAAATTATCTGGCTCTGTATGGACAAACTATAAGGCTGTTTATATGTTAGAGAATTTAATTCACCAAATAAAATAATGTCATTTTACCACAACTGATTATTTTTCAGTTTTTAGAAGGAAATACAAGTTTTTCAACTCTTCTCTTGGTTATATAGTCCCACCTTGATTTTCCTATTTTAAAACCTTTTAAGACCATACAGTATAAAGAGGACTATTGTCATTCATAACCATCTACTGAAGAATAGGTACTTTTCAGTAGATATTTATTTTCTGGTAGAAAAAGAGGATTTATATTGCTGAACACACCCATATAAAGATGCAGTTTTCTTACTTCTAACATACTGCATATAGTAATCACTTTTGATAAATAATATGGGCAATAAAGTTAATCCAGGAAACATCAAAACACATACTTTGTACTTAGTTCCATTAGCTATGACAGGGGAAATATAAGGTATAGAAAAACTCAACTACTAGCTTTCATGTGAATTATTAATAACCTTTCATATCAAAGCAGTTGATCACAGACAGCAGTTAAGGTAAAAATATTTCATATACTGTTTTACTAGATAAGATGCCAAAGGTGTATAGTAATTATTTCATTAAAGTTCTAAAACTACGTTTTAAAAGAACAAGGAGGACTTTTCAAGTCTAAACGTCTGCACAGAAGAGTAGTCCTGTTCCTGTAAATCACCTTTTTCTTCCTCAGGCAGTAATTGATTCATGGTCCCTGAGGTTCATAGCTGCTGAACACCAGAACCCTTTTTTATTTAACAGAAAAGTGTTACTGATTAGTCCTACACAGTCAGAAAATCACAGAATCGTCAGAGTTGGAAGGGACCTCAAGAGATCATCAAGTCCAGTCCCATCATCAAAGCAGGGCTCCCTAAAGAACATCACACAGGACTGCATCCAGGCAGGATTCGAATATCTCCAGAGAACAAGATTCCACAACCTCTCCCTCTCTGAGCAGCCTGTTCCAGGGCTCTGTTACTCACAGTGTAAGGAAGTTTTTTCCTTGTTTCTAAATGAAACTTCTTGTCTTCCAGCTTGTGCCCAGTGCTCCTTGTCCTGTCATTAGGCACAACTGGAAACAGGTTGGCACCATCCTCCCTATAGCCACCCTTCAGATATTTATAGATGTGAATCAGGTCTACTCCCATTCTTCTCATCTCAAGGCTAAATGGTTCCAGCTGTCCCAGCCTTTCCTCCCAAGAGAGATGCTCCAGGTCCCAATCATATTAATTGTCCTCTGCCAGACTCTCTCCAGTAGTTCCCTGATGTGACCTCACCTGGGCAGTGTACATGGGTTCTCAATGCAACCCAGAATACCATTTGCCTGCTTGGCAACAAGGGCACCCTGTCAGCTCATGGTCAGCTAACTCTCTTCCAGGACTCCAAGATCTTTCTCTTCAAGGCTCCTTTTCAATAAGTCTACCCCTAACATATACTGATGCATAGACCCTACTCTTGCCCCTACTGAATCTCATTAGGTTCCTCTTTCCCTGGCCCTCCAGCCTGTCCAGCCTGCTGGATGGCAGCACAGCCCTCTGGTGCATCAGTCTCTCCTCCCAGCTTTGCAGCATCAACAAACCCGCTGAGGATACTCTGTCCCCTCATCCAGGTCATTGATGATTATGTTGAAGAAGATCAGACCCAGTACAGACCTGTGGGGAACATCACTGGTGACAGGTCTCCAACTCAGCCTTGCACCATTGTTAATGATTCTTGGAGCTCTGTCACACACCCAGCTCTCAGCCCACCTCACAACGCACTCATTCAATCCACACTGCATGATTTTCTTAATGAAGGTGTTATGGGAGACAGTGGCAAAGGACTGTCAAGGTAGACTGCTCTCCCCTCATCTACCCAACCTGATAGGACATCACAAAAAGCTATCAGATTAGCAAACCCTGATTTTCCCTTGATGAGTCTGTACTTAGTCCCAATTGTCTTCTCTTCTAGATGGTTAAAGTTGGCATCCAAAATAATTTGTTCCATCATCTTTCCAGTGATGGAAGTGAGCTTAACTTGCCTGACATTATGTTCTGCAATGGTACAGAAACATACATTCCAAACCACTCCAATAAATGACAGTCAGTTCATAAACTGCATTGGAAATGGGCACTAGTTAAAACTAAAACAATTTAAGAAAAAAAAGACTTTATGATCAAGAAGTATTTTATTAAAGAACTCCTCTAAGACTTTATGGGATAACAACTGCACACAGAAGCTGATGTAAATCTCTGTATGCCTTATAAATTCAAGTCATAGTAAGTTTTTACTGTACTGTGCATTCTCACAGACCTTACTTTGCCAGACAGTATCAAACATACAGAGTTAATATTAAACAATCGGTGCACAAAACCTCTGTCTATCTAAGAATGAGGAAAAGTTGCAGAGATTTATAGTAATTTCTACACATTAGCAGTTAGCAGAACATTGCCATTAAAGAATCAAAATGAACACTACAAAACACCTTAGCAGAATAAGCACAGCTCATGCACTCAAAATATTTTTGTTGACTGCATTAGGGAAAAACATAATTAGAAAACACTTTTTACAAAAAAAAAGCAGAATTGTAATCAAACATCCTGCGCTGCTATAATATCTTATACAGCTGTAACTTTTATGTTCTTTTCCCCTCATATACCATAACTCTCTTGAGATGGTTCGGTGTTCGTGTGTGACTTTGCCCGTTTAATTGTGTCCTTTGCATTTTCTTCTCTATCAAGAAATGCTAACTGAAGACATCACGGTTTTCAAATCACTGGCTTGAATATGGTCTGCTTTTCACTGCTGTTATAAAACCTGGTCATAATCACAGTGAAAAATGTATACCTGTTTAAAGTATGTTGAAAAAAAATACAGATGGATTCCTAGCTAATGTTTATGGCTACTTTGCTTAGCTAGAGACGAACGCGGGCATTACTTAATATGTGCCATGTGAATTGCATTTCCTAGCAATACTGTAAGCAAACAGCCTATTGTAGTCACTCACCTAAGATATTCATTAAAATTACTGTGACCATTTATCATGCTTATCATAGCCTATTTTTCAACATGAGACAAACTGTAACTGAAAGGCACATTATCCTTTGTTTTTTAACTTCCTAACTCTGAACTCCAAGGGAAAAAACCCCCTTATTTTACCTTCCAAAAAAATCACTTAGAAAATGAAGTTTAAAATCCATTTCTTTCTGTCTAGTATGGTTTCTCATTTTGGATACTACATTAAAACAGCTTTCCTCCTGTTCCTCACAAAATGAAATTACTCTTCTCAGCATGAGGAAGTTTATTAGCCGCTTAAATGCAAAAATGCAGTAGGGGTTGATATTAGTATCACTGAATTTGCATTCCAGCACTTGTAAATTGAATCTCCCATCACTTTTCATTCTTCCTCCCTTTGCTTTGGCTAGTAAGAATTAAAGGAAGAAGAAAAGTTGCCATGAGAAGACATGTATATATTTAAAAATTTTAAGTTTAAGCACTAGCGCTTATTGCTCATTTCTTAAAAAAACTGTGTTGCTCTTTGTATAAGTTATAAACCATCATCAAATACCAGTAAAAACCAAGGAATTGAGGCAGAAGGAAATCCACTGAAATTTAAAGTTCTTTAGCAATAAACTCTACTTAAATATGGTTACAACAACGACAGAAGATGCAGTTGTTGATACAGTGGCAGGTAAAGGACTTTGAAATAGGGGGTGAAAATGGACATCACTATGCAACTTCAGACTCTGCGTGTTACGAGGACTGTCTTCCCAAGTAAACCCAAGTGAGAGCTTCCCCTGCTAAATTCATATACTGCACCCTTTTTCACAGGGTACTACATCAAACAGCTTTCTAAAATTTAAAAGAAAAAAAGAAGCTTTTGTTTTACCTTTTACAGGTGTCAAGTTCAAAAATCAAGTAGAAGGAGTGTCAAGTAGAAGGAGAAGGCTAATTAATTACAAATGTTACACAGCTATGTTGTTGAAGCCTTGGCACAGAAAAATACAGATGGTAGAAATTTGTAAGTGGTTTCACAAAACAGCAATGATCCAAGACTCTGAAAGCTCAGAAAAGCTATGCCAGCCCCATGAATCCCCAAGCACATAATTTGGAGGTTAGGAGCATAGACTAATAGATTAATTTGAGTTGTAAAAAACCCTGGGATCACCAGTCCAAACATCAAGCCTACTCTACTAGTTCACCCCTTAACCAGATCCCCCTGTACACTATACCTAAGTGACTTTTAAACATATCCAGAGATGGGGACTCAGCCCTGGGCAGCCCATTCAACTGCCTGTCCACTCTCTCAGTGAAGAATTTCTTCCTGGTGTCTGTCTAAACCTACCCTGTTGAAGGTTGTAACCATTCCCTCTGGTTCTGTTGCTAATTACCTGTGAGAACAGACCAGCACCAACATCTCTACAATGTCTTTTCAGATAGCTGTAGAGAGCAACAAGGTCTCCCCTTAGCCTCCTCTTTCTCAAACTACACAGCCCCAACTCTCTCCATCTCTCCTCATAAATGGCTTAGGTTGAAAGGGATGTCAGAGTTTATCCAGTCCTAACCCTAAGTTATGCAGCGAAAACACCTCAGTGTACCCATTCATATTTATCCTCATCTAATTAATCCCTTTCCCTTTGACCGGCAGAATAAAAAATGGTGTAGATATCATGTTACTGTCCAATATTTGGGCAGTATTTTCTCCTTGACGTTCTCTCCTCTCCTATTTTTCTCTTAGTATATTCAATAAGAAGATACAAACCAGCAATCTGAAGCCAAGCATTAGGTTCCACATAGACTCCAGACTAGAACATACGATGATTTGCATACATCGCAAAGGGCATAAGCATTGTACATGAGCTCTGACCGTAAGGTAATCTTATTCCTTTGACTATGTTAGAGTTGAAAATGGTTACAACATGGTACATTGCCCTATTATTTTCTATATGCACTACACTCCAGAGGTGAATGTGTTAAATAAAGGCTTGAGGAAGCAATTTCCTTTTATCTCATTAGCACATAATGGATTTATTGTTCCTCTGGAAAACAAGAAAGCAAAAAAGGTAATATTCGGTAATATGCAGCACATTATGCATTAAGCCATAAAAAATGCTTTCTTTCAAAGATTTGCACTCTACTAAACCTTTGGACTTGACTTGCTATATGAAAAAAATTAGTATTTCTTGCTAGTACTTTATATTGCACAAAGATTTACAGATAAAAATTGTTTATGCTGTCAGTGGAACTCTATACAGTTACTAACCCTGACATGTCATGTCCCAAGAGTTTTTTTAAGAAGATGGAAGGAAAGATCCTTGAATACAGAGAACTCACAAACATGAGACAGGGTGCAAAAGGCTATTGTCTTGTTGTAAAAAGTATCTCAGTTTTGCAACTGTGTTTCCATTGATATTTTGGTAACATTGTTTGTTAAACAATGAATATCCAACTTCTAGGATACATTCCACTTGTGCAACCTTCACAGCTAGTTGGGCCACATGAAAAACACTAGTAGTTATTAACTTCACTAAAAGTAGTTATTAACCGTACTGAAAGTAGTTATTTATGATGACTGATACATGTCATGGAAATTATTATTGCTAGAGACATACTCTTATTTATTGTGTTGGAAAACCGTTCAGTAAACTTAATTTCTATACAGTTGCTAACTAATGTGCAGCAGGATTATGCTAATTTTAACCTACAAATTATGCAATTTTGTCAGCTTGATTCAGCACAATTAGCACCTTGTAAAAATACACAAAACATCAAAGTAGTATAAATAATTACGTATTAGAATATGAGAGCATTAACTTTAATACTTAAGGCCACTCTTACAGATAATAAGACAAGAAAACTTGGTTTTGTCAAGGAACTTCTACAATTAAATAGCTTAAAGAAACAGCTAACTTGTTCTGAGAGGTTTTGATGATTTCATCTTATTTCACAGAATTTATGCATTTTGAGTGCTTAATTCATATTTAATTTAGATATTTCCTATGTATTTGGACTAAAAATGGTGATCTCATTTTAAACCCTGCTAGTCTGTAGATCATGCTCCTAGGTTTTGCTGCAGGTCCCTTCTGGGACAAGATTCAGCTGTACCCTGCCTTTCACCCACAAAATAGAATATGGTCAGAAAGAAAAAATAAACTGCAACCAAAATAACCTTAACAATGGTATCCATCTTTACAAAATGTTCTCTCTCATTCCCATAAAGTAGATTCTGCAGCATTACATAAAAATGAAAATCATTATACATTACAATTAAATTAGAAACAGTTTTATATCTTAAATTGTATTGATTGTGTTATTGTTCTTGCTCCAGTAGTCTGCAACTTAATTTCCCATCATAGAGATAGTGATATCACTCATGTGTCAATCACTGTACCAAAGACAATGACAATTAAATTTGCTATGGAAAAGAAAAATCATGCCAGACATTGCCAGTTTTTAGACACTGAAATTCATTTTTATGAAGTGTAGGAGACTTACCATTCTAATAGCTATTAAAAATAATATTCATACAAACATGTATACTGGTTTCTAACGGATGCCATGAGTCAATAGCATAAAAAGAATCAATGCATTTAATTTACAAAATACATGTTCTTCTTCCACACTAAATACAGTTATTTACTCTTCATAAGAATTTTAACTTTAAAACTCCACCTTTTTGTTTTTTGTAAATTCCTTCCTCTATCAGAACATGAAATTATGTGTTCTAGAGAAATTTGCCTATACACCTGGATTAGAAGTGGGTAACATCTTTTCTGAAGAGACATTGTTAAGCTGGGACCCTGACCTGGACTACTCTGTAGGTATTCCCAAGGCACACCCTGCTCACTGCATCGAGATCAGCTCTGCTCCCCACCTCCAGGCACAGCTGAACCATCTAGAGAGATCCCTGCCTGCAGTCTTTTGCTCTAGTCTTGCTGCAGCCTGATACACTCAATCATCCTTTGTGCACACCTCCAGTGCACTTGTGTACCACCAGAGCCTGAAGCCTCAAATGGCCTGTGTGCTGCTGCTTAAGCAACATGTCAAGCAAGTATTTCCACAGTCCTTCAAAATCTCAGTACCTGTGACTACAGGACAGCATCTGGAAGATGGAATAGCCAGCACAGATGACACAACTACGATCTGGCAAGGGGTGATAGCCTGTTTGGCCTGTCCAGCTGCACCTACATCCCACATACCATACAAAATGTCCATTAATCACTGGAGTGCATTCAATAGGCTCCAGGAGAGAACCTCTTTGAGGCTGATTTCAGCTGAACTCAATCTAGGGTATTTTTCAGTGTGAACTGGAGCACATCAAGCAGGTAATCGTGATCCAAATTAAAATAATAATGGACATTCTGTAAGTCAGTATCTTTGAAGTCAGTAACTGGTTCAGGAACCAGGGATTCAGAATCTGGATCTAGATTCAGGAACCAGCTGCAGTTCAGACCCATTTTGGGGCAAGGCTTAGTGATAGTGACTATAGCCTGCAAGAGAAAGGTACAAGAACCAGAGCTATGGAGAAGTGACAAGACATGTCCACTGGCAGGAAACCAGCTCTCACAAACTCCCCAAGTTACCATAACAACTCATGAATGAAAAATTAATTTCAGTGAATTAATGACCCAGAACATAAATGTGTGTAATGCAGCACTGGAGGTATATGTTCCAGGATGTGTCTTCACTATTCCCTTGTAGTTACTAGGAAGTGCTTAAATCCTATGATTTCTATTAACAGTATTTGTCAACTAGGCAACTGTGGGTCTGTCAGAATGAGCTCAGTACTGGGTGTGATGATAGAGAAGCTTATTATGAGCACACTCACACAGCAAGTGCAGGACAGCCAGGGAATCAGGGCCATACAGCATGGGTTTATGAAAGGCAGGTCTTGCTTGACCAACCTGCTCTCCTTCTGTGACCAAGTGATTCAGCTACTAAATGAAGAGAAGGCTGTGGATACTGTTTACCTGGGACTTCAGTAAAGCATTTGACAGTCTCCCACAGCCTTCTCATAGAGAAGCTGGCAGCTTCTGGCATAGACAGGTGGATCCTTCACTGGGTTAAAAACTGGCTGCATGGCTGAGCCCAGAGAGTTGTGCTGAATGAAGTTAAATCCAGCTGATGACCAGTTGCAAGCAGTGTTCCCCAGGGCTCAGTTCCTCATCCAGAAGATGATCTAGTTCCTCACCTGCAGTATTGTGTCCAGTTCTGAAGCCCCCAGCACAAGAAGGATGTAGACAGACTGGAGCACATCCAGAGGAGGGCCACTAAATGATCAGGGGAATGGAGCATCTCTCATAGGAGGACAGGCTGAGGGTGTTGGGGCTGTTCGGCCTGGAGAAAAGAAGGCTCCAAGGGGACCTTATTTTGACCTTCCAGTACCTGAGGGGGCCTACAGAAAGGCAGGGGAAAGTCTTTTCAAGAGAGTTTGTACAGATAGGACAAGGAGCAATGGCTTCAAGCTGGGAAAGGATAGGTTTGGTCTGGATATGAGAAACCAGTTCTTCAGTGTGAGGGTGGTTGATTGCTGGAATGTGCTGCCTGGGAAGGTGGTGGGATCCCCATCCCTGGTGTCATTTAAGGTCAGGCTTGCTGAGCTGTGAGCAGCCTGACCTAGGCTGAGTTTTCCTTGTGTAGTAAGGTTGGACTAGATAACCTGTAGAGGTCCCTTCCAGCCTAGAACATTCTATGATTCTGTGATGATCCTATAATATCTCCATTCAGATGTAGATAGCATAAATACAGTGTTATGTACAGGTATACTGATCCTGCAGGGATGTGTGTGTTCACTAATTCCCTTGATACTAGAAACACTTTCAATCATGGCAATAGCCAAAGCAAACATGCACATTTCATCATGTTCTCCAAATATAGAAAGGACAAAATTAACTTTGTGCATGTAGTATTTTGTCTAACTTAGCATCTTTTTGGTCAAAAGGAGTCTAAAAACACATGAAAGTAGGAATTTGTGAATCTTAACATGTTCAGCAGATACATCAAGAGTTTGACAAATATTTATCTGTACCTTGTTTCTCTTTCAGATTCTTGCTCATTTGTGTATAGTCACCTCATGCACGACTTAAAGACCACTTTCAAAACCGACAACTCCAGAGTGATTTTGGGAGATAAATTTTTCAGCCTACCACCTATGACATGATGATGAAGGGACTTTTGCTTGTACAGTATAATTTAGGGATCATGTAATACACTGCTTTTGGAAGTTACAGTGGATCTGAAAACCCAGTATGCTCATGCAAAATTTGGAGACCAAGGACCATTTGACCACATTCCCCATAAGCCCTTCCTTACTGGTCAGAACATGGTCCAGAATAACATTTACCTGAATGGCTCCCCTATCTCTTGGAGAAGGATACACAAGGCATTTTAGGAACCTGCTGGATTGTTTACACTCTGTTGTTCTTCCAACAGACATTGGTGTGACTGAAGTCCTCGGGGCATGAGGACCAGGGCTTGTGAATATGAACATCTGTTTATAAAGGGTTTCATTCACTTGGACTTCCTGTAGCAGAACTCCACCATGGTATTACCTGTCCATGTCTTCTCTTATTCTAACACATAAGCTGTTGGTCAGCTCCTGATCCATCAATGGGAGGAGTTCCATACTGTCCAAATGCTCATTGACATAGAGGGTGACATTCCCCCATCAACTCCCCGCCTATCCTACCTAAAGACCTTAAATAACTTCATACCAACTGCAGAAGTATGAGAAGTATATAACTGTGGAAGAAGATGCTAGTCACAGGAGCCATCCCACCATGTCTCTGTGATGCCAATATGATCATAGTCCTGTAGGCACGCACAACTCTAACTCTTCTTGTTTATTGCCCATCCTATTTGTGTTTGCATAAAGCTACTTAAGCCGTGCCCTCAGTGAAGCTGATTTACTGTCTGGAATTCCCTTGTGCTCAAAATAAGCTTCATTTAAAACCAAATGATTCAGTTTAACAATATTTATTAACTCCCAGTAAAGAAAGTAATTAGTAGAATATATGTGTATTCAGATTAGCAGTGTTTAAATGAGTCATAACAATATTATAACTTTGTTTACTTGTTCGTTTAAGGTTTGCATTGAGATATTAGAGCTCTATCCAATAAAATAATGAATATGTTCCATTTTCCTCTGATTTGAATACAGTAACTTTTACACTCTTGTACAAGATGCAATTATGATCCTAAAGAACCATAGCGAGATTGAGGCACAAGAAATTATGAAGAGGAGAAGATGAACCAGCAGTGTGCCCAGATGCCCAAGAAG
Source organism: Phoeniculus purpureus (assembly GCA_028565055.1). Taxonomy (NCBI): domain Eukaryota; kingdom Metazoa; phylum Chordata; class Aves; order Bucerotiformes; family Phoeniculidae; genus Phoeniculus; species Phoeniculus purpureus. The sequence continues at coordinate 31,355 of JAOXOE010030858.1, forward strand.
GCCAATGGCATCCTGGCCTGCATTAGAAACTCTGTGCCCAGAAAGAGCAGGGAAGTGATAGTCTCCCTGTACTCAGCACTGATGAGGCTGCACCTTGGGTACTGGGTCCAGTTTTGGGCACCTCAGTACAAGGGAGAAATCAAGGTGCTGGAGCAAGTGCAGAGGAAGGTAACAAAGCTGCTGAAAGGTCTGGAGAAGAAATCTGAGTTGGAGAGAGTTGGGACTGTGTAGTTTGGGGAAGAGGAGGCTAAGGGGAGACCTCATCACTCTCTACAATGTCTGAAAGGACATGGTAGAAATGCTGGTGCTGGTCTCTTCTCAAAGGCTATTAGTGACAGAATCAGAGAGAATGGCTTCAAGCTTCAACAGGGTAGATTTAGACTAGACATCAGGAAAAACATTCTTCATAGAGAGAGTGCTCAGGCACTGGAATGGGCTGCCCAGGGTGGTGGTTGATTCCCCATCCCTGGATGTGTTTAAAAGTCACTTAGATGTAGTATTGGGGGATTTGGTTTAGGGGTGGCCTTGTAGAGTAGGCTTGATGGTCGGAGTCAATGATCCCAAGGGTCTTTTCCAACCAGAATGATTCTGTGATTGTATTAGACTTTGTAGTAGTTACAATTATATTTATGGTTATTGTGTGTCCCCATTTGATATATTTTTATATAGTACATGTTCATTGAACTGTCAGATGTATTAAAACAGACAATAAAAATGTCCATACTTTGCCAGTGTTACTCTGACCCAACTATTTAATAAGAATTATTTTACTTTGTAGATAAACTAAGCAAAGAAAAGTGGTGCGTGAAACTATACAGAATATTTGTAGTGCGTATTTCACTTAGTGGACTTTACATTAGTCATATTTTGATGTTTTAGAGAGTCACACTTTGGTATGAAAATTCACTACTAAAAATCTTTTCAGTATTATATCACAGTAGAAGGCTTTGGGTGTTTTATTAGCATAAAGAGTTAGGCAGCATGATGGAATCGCTCATCTCTTAAATGAGCAAACACAGTCATGCTATTTGGCACGTACCGAGTTTGGAGGTGTGTCTGCAGTGATCGGAGTACTAGGGACTTTATGACCCTTCTGTGGCATACAAAACCATTACTCAGGTGCTGTGATAGATTAAGGCCAAGAACATTTTTGGAATTATGTACATGTGGCCTATATTTTTTCTACAGCTGCAACCTCTAGGAAATAGAACTTTTTTGTGTGTCATTAAAAAACCCTTGAGAAGTCTTTCTAGGAAAAATGTCCAGCGTCCATGACAAGAATTTTGAAGGTTATGGAACACAGGCTTATGTTGAAGTTATGGATTTAAACTGGGGACTAAAGAGGCTTTAATTCTCCTGTCCTTATGGCTAGCATTTCAGAGACTTCCAGCTTAGGAACGCAATTTTCCCCCAGCTTTTCAGATCTGCTTGGCAGATTCATGAGTTAGAGAGGCATGTCAGCCTAGGCAGCAGCCAGAAATAAATGGCAGTTCCTCTCTGAAACACAACCTGACATCCCAATCCTATTGCACCTGACCTACAAGTGGCTGAAAGAGGATTGTTACTTTTTCTAGCACTGCTTGGACAAACAACCTACAATTTCAAAATATCATTACACTTTGCTTAGAGTTTGAAGAACTGCAGTTCTATGGTGTAAATTTAATTAACAGTAGGAAACAGCACTGAATTACGTTTCCACAAAAGGATCCTGTGATCCTGTTTTGTCTGCAGCACTAAAGAAGGTCTTAAAATCTCTTCCTGCTTGTCAGACTAACTAACAGCAGTAAAGGATCATGCAATTGGTTCTCCACAGACACTTTATTTCCCTTCCTTCTGTATCTAGGAAACACAAAGCTATATTCCTCTGAGGATAAAGCAGCGACAGCAAAATAGCTCTTTAAACTACAGCAACCTCCCTTTTCAGGGAGGAGTAAGGGCTCTATCTACCAAACGTCAGTCAGCTTGTTGTTTTTTTTAAAAAAAAACAACCCTTACAGCAGTGCAAAAGAGGCACCCAGTCTCCTGCTGGTTCCTGGGGATCGATACATCATTCCCCATTCAACTAATCTCTTCTGAATCGCTATGCAGAAAGAGTAAGTTTTTTTCAACTAGAGAAGAACAGCTCTTGTGATAAGCTATATTTTTAATTCTTTGCGCCCTGATTATTTCTGGTTCAGTCCAAGGTAAATCTAAATACTGTCATAGGCACATTCCAGCATTAGCAGAGAAGAGTACTGATCCTACTGGGGCTTCTGCAGTAAAGCATCTGTACAGGATAGACTGAAATTTTTGTAAAAGTGGTGCATAGATGCAGAAGTAAAAACCAGCTGCCTACATGCTATGTAAACACAGCTAAAAATACTGCAGTCATCCCAAGATCTGACTTTAACAACAGAAGGTCAAATCAGCAGACTGATTTTTAAAAAATGGTGTTCAAAATTCCAAAGTCATGGCTATACCTACTTAAAAAAGTAGAACAGGTGTTTCATAGAGTCACAGAACATCAGAGATTGGAAGGCATCTCAAAAGATTGTCTAGTCCAATCCACTTGCCTGAGCAAGGTTCCCTAGATCAACTCACACAGGAACATGTCCAGGCAAGTTTTAAATGTCTCCAGAGAAGGAGACTCCACAACCACCTGGGCAGCCCCTTCCAGTGGTCTGTCACACTCACTGGGATAAAGTTCATTCTCATATTGACGCAGAACCTCCTCTGTTCCAGCTTCCATTCATTGCCCCTTGTCCTATCATTAATGACATTGAGAAGAGCCTAGCTTCTTCCTCCCTCCTGAAAGCCACCCTTTCCATATTTATCAACATTGGTGAGGTCACTCCTCAAGTTCCTCTTTTCCAAGCTCAAGAGACCCAGCTCCCTCAGCCTTTCCTCATCAGGAAGATATTCCACTCCCTTCATCATCTTCGCGGCTCTGCACTGGACCCTCTCAAGCAGTTCCGTGTCCTTCTGGGGCCAGAATTGGATACAATATTCCAGATGTGGCCTCACCAGGGCAGAGTAGAGGGAGAGGGAACCTCTCTTCATCTACTAACCACCTCACTTCTGATACACCCCAGGATACCATTTGCTGTCTTGGCCACAAGGGCCCATCACTGTCTCATGGTCATCTGGCCACCAGGACTCTCAGATCCCTTTCTCCTATGCTGCTCCCAAATAGGTCAGTCCCCAACCTATATTTGTACCTAGTTTAGCTTGCTTGAAATTAGGCAGGAAGAAAAGATTAATATCTAATTCCTATTTGAGTATTATCTAAACACTTTTGCTCAAAGTTATTTCACATTTTTCTATCCTTGCTTCTTCTAAATTTTTCTTGCTTGGAAAACCCTCCTATTTTTGTCAGATAGCTCTTTTGCTTTGGGATGCAATGTTGGGATCTTGCTTGACCATTTACCAATTCATGTTCTTGCTTGGCTCTTTAGCAACACACTTAGAAAAGAAAATGCTGGAGGAGTTGTCCAGCTTTCAGAAAAGGAAGTAGAAAATTTCTCCATTCTTGCTCTACATTCCCCTCTACAACTATCCTCTGCCATTAGGATTTTCCTCAATTTGAATGAGGAAAGGGGAAAGGGTTTATTTTCACACTCTCATAATAGCAAAAGTTTTCAGGCAGAAAATCTTGGGAAGAAATGACAGCAAAATTGTTGTGTCTCTGAACAGAAAAATTCATATTTCACAGGATATTCTGGCATTTAAAAAGTTGTTGCCTGGGAAAAAAAAGACAATCTCTGGTATTGCAATGATTTTTGGAAACTCCTGCATCGAGATACATGAGAGGACCTCAGTGACCCCTTGTGCCCAAAGACTTGAGGGTATTCAAAGGTTGTCAATTTCCACCTGTCCATATTCTAAGGGCATATTTAGGATGACCATGCTCCAGGGGTACTTCCCAGGCAAGCATATTGGAAATAAGCTCTTGCCTGCTATGGAACGTGGAAGACTACATCAGCCTATAGGATGCATAAACACTTGGGGAACTGACTAAATTACTGTGCATCAAAATTGGAAAGAAGAAAATCAGTTTAATAGGAATCACTATTATTCCATAGGATTTAAAATAATAAAGAGAATTTGTGGTCTGTGTAGTGCACTGCAGGGACAAAGACACTCTCATGGCTATTAGAGGAATTTATTTTGAGGCTTGCAGACTCCCGCAGTGTCTACTAAAGAGTAGCAACTCAGAAATGCAGCAGCATTTGCTCCTTTCCATTACTGGCAGTGCTTGTCATTAATCACCCTGACAATAAGAAAATGCAATATTATTCCATTAAGTATTTCTATGCCTTCTGTTTTTCAACTGATCTACCAAATTGTCAAATGATATAAACTCAGACAAAGTACACAGTTGTGTGTAGAGTGCAAACAGAAAAAAAGAGAACGCCTCAAAGGAATTATAATTAAATGTGTTTGAGCCTGCGGTATCGGTATTGGAATGTTAGGTTTTCTAACATAATCTTCTTGCTTAATTACATTAGTGTACTGGCTTCTAAAAATAATGTTCACTGTAAGATGCTAACCTGTTTTTGAAATGTTTAGGAAAACCAGGAATAATTTGGTCCATAATATAAAAAACTTGATTGTTTGTTAATCCCACTGAAAACAGAGGGGAAATAAATCAGGGAGGATTGAAGAGCCTCAAAACGTTCAAAGGAAAAGATTCCTGTAACACCAAGTGCCCATGAATGTGAGAGGTAATGAACAGCTCCGTGATTCCCCAGATTTATGTGTTATCTCAGTTTCCAGCTAGTCAAAGGGTATCTTGTGTTCTGACAGAAAGAGAAAATACACTAGGAAGACGGAAAAAGCAATTTCGGTGCTAGTTTTGCACAGCACGGAGAGCTCTCTCACTGCAAAGCTGCCCTCTAGTGGGTTTCCACCACAGACCTCAGTGTCTGACATGGAGGGGGGGACCAGGCAACTTCCCTGCAGCTCAGCTCTCTGGTGTGCCTCGTCATGCCCTAGGGACTACTACCTCTTCTCACATAGAACATCCAGAAAACAAGGGGAGGGGAGGAGGACAAACGAAAAAAATCCAAACAAACAAGGAAAAAAATGTTCAACCCAAAATGTTAGGTAAAATCTTTTCTACAGGAAGAAATACACAGATTCTCAGATCCACAGAACATTAGGGATTGGAAGGCACCTTGAAAGATCATCTGGTCTAATCCCCCTGCTACAGCAGCATCACCTAGATCAAGTTGCGCAGGAACACGACCAGGCAGGTTTTAAACATCTCCAGAGAAGGAAACTCCCCAATCTCCCTGGGCAGCCTGCTCCAGTACTCTGTCACCCTCACAATGAAGAATTTCTTTCTCATATTTATGTGGAACCTTCTCTATTCCAGTTTACACCCACTGGTCTTTGTCCTATCATTAGATGACACCGAGAAGAGCCTGGCTCAATACTCCTGACACCCACCTTTCCATATTTATAACCATTAATGGGATCACCCCTCAGTCTCCTCTTTTCCAAGCTCAAGGGACCCAGCTCCCTCAGCCTTTCCTCATCAGGGAGATGTTCCACTCCTTTCATCATCTTTGTGGCTCTGCGCTGGACCCTCTCAAGCAGTTTTGTGTCCTTCTGGAACTGAAGGGCCCAAATTGGATGTATTCCAGATATGATCTCATCAGGGCAGAGCAGAGGGGGAGAAGAATTTCTCTCTTTAGCTTGGAGAAGAGGAGACTGAGAGGTGACCTCATTAATGTCCACAAACATGTGAGTGGTGCATGTCAGGAGAATGAAGCCAGGCTCTTCTCAATGTCATCTGGTGATAGGACAAGCGGCAATGTAGGAAGTTCCATATAATTATCAGAAGGAACTTCTTCACAATGAGGGTGACAGAGCATTGGAAAAGGCTGCCCAGGAAGGTTGTGGAGTCTCCTTCTCTGGAGATGTCTAAAACTCGCCTGGATATGTTCCTGTGTGACTTGGTCTAGGTGATCCTGCTGTGGCAGGGGGGTTGGACTAGATGATCTTTCTAGGATCCTTCCTATCCCTAATGAGTCTATGATTCTGTGAAACATATCTGGCCTATGTGATTACCTTTTGCTATAAAATGCTAAGGTCCGGATGATCGAGAGCAGTGAGTATCACTCACTTTGACTGTAGCAAGGCTTTCAAGATCACCATGTACAGGAACCTAAGGAAATCACTTCAGTGATTTTGCTGTCTATTGTTCATTTCCAACAATAAATTTTCTTGGTTTTTTAGATAATTTTGTCAAAATCTGAAACGGAAGTATCACTCTCAAGGGTTGTTATGGGATTTCAAAAAAATTGGATACTGGAGAGAAGAGTGAACACCCTATTAACTTTACTAGTGTGGAAGAACAAGCAGAAAGCCGATGTGGTCCATTTTGTTTGGCATTTGTATTGCAGCTGTCCAGTTAACTCAGGCACACATCTGAAGTTCAGGTACACTCTGTTTTCTATGGGAAGTGTATGTGAATTTTCTTTTTATTGTTTTCCCATCATGGCACCCCACTTCCTTTTCATTTTGTTCCTGTCATACCAGACTTGCGGACAAGAAGAATAAATCAGATCATCTGCCCAGAAATGAGGCTATGCAGTTTTACAGTCTTATCCTCATGTTGCCCTAATAGAGAACTGCCTCAAGATTGTTATGAAGTTATTACTAAACCAAATTTTCCTGAGTTATATCAGTTGTATATGAGAGCAGCAAAATAACTGTAAGGTTTTTTATTCAGTGTAAATTTTGAAAGAACATTTTCAGCCTCATGCTATGAATTAATCCCTCTTTTACTGGAAAAGCAACTGGATACTTAAGAAAATTACCAATCAGACGAAATATCTTTAAATGAAAGCCTGATGTAGAAGGAAATTATATATTCCAGGAAGCAACAAAGAATATCACATCAGGAAGAACTACTTGCAGTAATGGATCAATGCTACAGTTGCCTCAAAATAACAGTAAAAAGAAAACTTGCATTTTGCTTACTTTTACAGAAAATCTCTGGAATGTTCTGCTTCTATTTAAGACAGGAATTTGTTTTCTGTGTTAAACAAAACTGTGTTTGTGGTTCCCCAGATAATTAGGTGTAAGGATAAACTAGTTTCAGGGGTATAGATTACAGACTTTTCTGGAACAGAGACTAGTCTAGCAATGTGCACTATTCCTAGTACTATGAGAATGAGTCAATGCAAACAGTTTTTTTCAGGTTGATTGTAACAATATTCTGGATCAAACCAGAAGTGTTGGCTGGATTTTTCCCAGATCACTTCAAACAATGAATCGGCCTTCAAGAAAAGGAAATTTAAAAGCTGACCAACACATTTGCTGAAAATCAGCAGGACAGAAGGCTGAACTTTCTAAGTCTTAAAACTCTTAATACCACGAAGTTTGCTGCTTTCTACTCCAAAAATAGCCTGTCGTCTTCATCTTTTTAGCTCATGGAGTATATGTAAAAAATTTAATAACAGAAAAAAAATTGTATACCAACTGCCTTGGAAGAAGAAAGAGAAAATGAAAAGGAGACAAGAAGGAGAATAAGAAGGCGATTGAGAGACTTGGCGCTGTTTAGTTTGAGTAAGAAGAGGCTATGGGGACACCTCATCGCTCTCTACAACTATCTGAAAGGACATTGTAGAGAAGTTGGTGCAAGTCTCTTCTCACAGGTAATTAGTGATAGAACTAGAGGCAATTGCTTCAAGTTTCAACAGGGTAGGTTTAGATTAGACATCAGGAAGAAATTCTTCACAGAGGGAGTGGTCAGAGAGACACTGGAATGGGCTGCACAGAGTAGTGGTTGAGTCCCCATCCCTTGATGTGTTTAATCTAAGTTTCTTAGACGTAGTGTTGGGGGATCCAATTTAGGGGTGAACTTGTAGAGTAGGGTTGATAGTTGGACTCGATGATTCCAAGGGTCTTTTCTAACCTAAATGAGTCTATGATTCTAAAATTAAATATATTAGATGATAGCTAAAACACAGCTGAGAAATGACAGTGATGAAAACTGTATAAAAAGGAAAACTGTAACTTCTGACATTGTCTACAAGAGTGGTTAATGAGTAGAATCTCTCTCCTGTCCAAATGCTTTCCCAGGAGGTATTCAAATGCAGGTGTACACTGCACCATGGAAATCAGAGAGCAGCTATTCCTTAAAAAGCATCAAGTGAATTATGTAAAGGAGCTGAACTCAGTACATTCAATATGCATTGGAATTAATGGCAGTTCCTACAACACCATCCTTCATTCAGTGCACAGTTGTCTCAGCTAAATATTGACCCAACTAAAAAATTCTTGCATAGCATGAAGTCCTGATTCAATACCAACAGTGAAAGCATGCTTTAACTGTCAATAGACAGAAAGCAACAGAAGTCATGCAAACAAATTTTCAGACCTGACCCATTCACAGATTCACATTAGGGATTGGGATTTGCATTAGGGACTGGAAGAGACCTCGAAAGATCATCCAGTCCAATCCCCCTGCCACAGCAGGATCACCTAGATCTAGTTGCACAGGAACATATCCAGGCGGGTTTTAAACATATTTGAGAACATGTCATCTTCACCCTCACTGTGAAGAAATTCCTTCTAATATTTATATGGAACGTCCTATGTCCCAGCTTACACCCATTGCCCCTTGTCACTACATGACACTGAGCAGAGCCTGGCTCCATCCTCATGCCATTCTTTTAGGCTACACCTGCAAAGATGGATGTAGCTAAGCTCTGCCAGTGTTTTGAGATGATTTGGTGTAAATCAGGACTGTCTGTGAAATTGTTTGTCTGCACTAACATAGCAGCATTTCTAAAGCAAGCATACCCTGTATTACCCCGTACTTCTCGTGGTTTGTGACACTGACCACAGTGTCATATTGATTTTAATATCTGACATGAAGGCTCAAGACAGTTCATATCCAGACAGCTTAGAGCATATTTGCTTCTGCCCATATTTGTATTCATACGTATTTGCATTCCCATAGTTCTACAGCCCACATACTCATGACTAAGCCATAACATTTCCAACAAATTTCAGTGACATTCTTTTAGGTTTTACAGCAGAAAAATTCACTACAAGAATTCTTATCTGAATGTAATGCATTTTTGACTCTGAGAATTTTACAGTAAAGTTATGCTAAGTTATGCTAATTGCTAGGCTTGGGGCTTGGTGATTTAAAAACATTCAAGATTCTTTTTCAGCTGAAGCTCTTTCACAGCACAAACACATGCTATTTCAGATGAGATAATCAGATCTACTTATTAAAAGAAATTCTGAATTAGTTATTTCCACCTAATTTTTCTATGCAGACACCTTCAATTCCCATATCAAGAATTGTCTGTGTTAAGCTTTAAAACCACCTGTATGACAATGATTTAATAAACATGACTCTCTTCCCAACAGCTACAGTATTATTTCTCATCCTGCCTCAGATTTGCTATTTAAGCTTTAACAAACAATTTTAAATTACATTTGTAGCTATTCCATTTAGAAGATGGTCATATATATTGCCCCATGAAAAATTACTTTTTAATGGACATATATAGGGCTACAATATTTTCCAGTTTATGCTGTAAATTAAATCTTTCTAGTATAAACCAGGCAACAAAAATATTCCTGTATATTTTGGGTTTCTTTACATTATAAATATTGACAGAAAGCCTTACCAAGATTGATCATAATAAAAACCTTTATACATTCTATTTTACCAGTTTGTGATATATAATTTTATACCTATTTGTAAGCAAGTAAGGAACCAGTGAAACTTACCAACAGTTAGTTCAATGGCCTGGTATTATGAAGGAAAACTAAGTGGAAAAGCTTGCAATAATTAGTTTATGAGACAACTGCCAGGGAGACCATTTCTACAGAGTAAGTATGGCATGGAAAGAAATGTTGGCTTTAAGAGGCAAATTTTATTAGCTGTCTCTAATTGTCATTGTAATTTTTTCAAAATAGTGGATTGAAAATTTGACTTGCTGTGAAAGAGAGAAAGAAAGAAAGAGAGAGAAAGAGAGAAAGACCAGAAGGAAAGAGAGAAGGAAAAAAAAGAAGTAAAAAAAGAATAAAGAAGGAAAGAAAGGAGAGAAAGAAAAAGAAAAGAAAGAAGGAGAGAGAGGGAGAGAAAGAAAGGAAGGAAGGAAGGAAAGAAAGAAGGAGAAGGAGGAAGAAGAGGAAGAAAAGAAAAGAAAAGAAAAGAAAAGAAAAGAAAAGAAAAGAAAAGAAAAGAGAAAAAGAAAAGAGAAAAGAAAAAGAAAAGAAAAAGAAAAGAAAAGAAAAGAAAAGAAAAGAAAAGAAAAAAGAAAAAGAAAAAGAAAAAGAAAAAGAAAAAGAAAAAGAAAAAGAAAAAGAAAAAAGAAAGCAAGCAAAGAAAAGCAAAGAAAAGAAAGAAAGAAAGCAAGAAAGCAAGCAAGCAAGAAAGAAAGAAAGAAAGCAAAGCCTACCATGCATGTAATGAAAGCATTAAGGCTATTTTAAGAATAAAAGTAGGAAGGGGATAATTCCCTCTCTCACCTCATTAATATCTATAAATATGTGAAGGGTGGGTGTCAGGTGAATCCCTAATATTCTGTCATTCTGTAATACGTGCTTTTCATTAAGCCTAATAAAGCTAATCAACAGCTAATGTAAGGTTACTCAGATTGTCGTGCTGTTGTACTAAAATGAAAATAATAGTTGATATGCACTTATTAAGTAGTTCTTTGTGCTTTGTCCTTGTTACTGTATATATCAATTTTTTTCCTCTTTTCAAAATTAGAAAAAAACAATTTGTAAAGATATCTAGTATCAACTTTTCCACATTGTCTCATAGCATTTAACTTTTAATAGATTTCAGATTAATTAGAAGAGTATTAATCTAGTCTGTAACATATACTTTGGTAGATAATTTTTAAATATGATATGAAAAAGGCAAAAATTAGTTACCTGAATTGAATTCAAGAGATCCATTAGAATTTTAACACATGGACAAGAGGCAGAAAAAAAATTACTGAAGGTCTATGATATCTGGAATACTGGGCCCTATACTGGGCCCCTCAGTTCAAGAGGGACACGGCACTGCTGGAGAGAGTCCAGCACAAAGATGATGAAAGGATTGGAACATCTCCCTGATGAGGGAAGGCTGAAGGAGCTGGAACACTTTAGCTTGGAAAAAAGGAAACTGAGAGGTGATGCCTTTAATGTTTATAAATATGGAAAGGGTGGGTGTCAGGATGATGGAGCCAGGTTCTGATTGTCCTGCTGTACTCAGCACTGGCGAGGCCACATTTTGAGTGCTCTGTCCAGTTACAGGCACCTGAATACAAGAGAAACATCAAGGTGCTGGAATGAGTGCAGAAGAGGGCAACGAACCTGGTGAGGGGCCTGAAAAATTGAGTGATTTAGTTTGAGGAAATTGAGATTGAGAGATTTAGTTTGAGGAAGAGGAGGCTAAAGGGAGACCTCATTGCTCTCTACAACTACCTGAAAGGACTTTGTAGAGATGTTGGTGCTGGTCTCTTCTCACAGGTAAATAGTGACAAAACCAGAGGGAAGGGCTTCAAGCTTCAAAAGAGTAGGTTTAGACTGGACATCAGGAAGAAATTCTTCACGGAGAGAGTGGTCAAGCACTGGAATGGGCTGCCCAGGGTGGTGGTTGAGTCCCCATCCCTGGATGTGTTTAGAAGTCACTTAGATGTAGTGTTGGGTTATCTGGTTTAGGGGTGACCTTGTAGAGTAAGGTTGATGTTTGGACTTTATAATCCCAAGAGTCGTTTCCAACCTGACTGTTTCAAAAATACTAAGATATTTAGGCAACTGGTGTAGTGCTACTTCTGAATATATAAAAACAATGTCTGAAAAGGAGAAGGGGCAGTATTGGTAAATTCTGCTATCAGAATGGAAAAAACTACTGTATGCAATTAGTTATTTGTACTGGCACTATGATGTAACTATGCCTTACAAAATTCAGATTGTAATATCTCAATGTGTCTATTGGAAAAGATAAAATAGAAAGTTAGTGTCATGAGAGCAAAGGTGAAGTTACAAATGAAATCCTAAATTACTCCTTAGCTCACAAATAACAAATCACACCATTGCTGCTGTTTCCTGGAGTTTCCTGTGCATGCAGAAAACTAAAACCGAAGGAAAAAAAATCAACTTTGTGTAAGGCGGCATTATACCTATACATCTTGTTCCTTGTTCCAAAGACCTTGTTCCAAAATTAAGTGGCCCGTAAAAGAAACTCTCAGTTATCACAGAATCAGAGAACATTAGGGATTGGAAGGGATCTTGAAAGATCATCTAGGCCAATTCCCCTGCCACAACAGGATCACCTAGAACCAGTCGCACAGGAATATGTCCAGGCGGGATTTAAATGTCTCCAGAGAAGAAGATTCCACAACACCCCTGGGAAGCCCATTCTAGTACTCCATCACCGGCACTGGGAAAAAGTTCCTTCTCATACTGATGTGGAACCTCCTCTGCTCCAGCTTACACACATTGCCCCTTGTCCTATCATTAGATGACTCTGAGAAGAGCCTGTCTCCATACTCCTTACACCCATGCTTTTGGTATTTGTAAACATGAATCAGGTCACACCTCAGTCTCCTTTTTTCCAAGCTTAAAAGAGCCAGCACCCTCAGCCTTTCCTCATCAGGGAGATGTTCCAGTCCCTCCATCATCTTTGTGGCTCTGCACTGGACTCTCTCAAGCAGTTCTGTGTCCTTCTGCGACTGAGGGGCCCAGACCCAGACATAATATTCAAGATGTGGTCTCACCAAGGTAGAGTAGAGGGGGAGGAGAACATCTCTCGATCTACTCTCCACCCTTCCAATTCAACCCAGGATGCTGCTAACCTTCTTGGCCACAAGGGCACATTGCTGGCTCATGGTCATCCTGCTCTCCACCAGGACCTCATCACACTACTCTATATTTTAGAAGGGTAAGGAAAGTTGATTTGTTCTTCAGTCTATCATGGTTATTGTTGACTTTGCACTTACTTAAATAATAATTTCCATGGTATTACAACTGGGTGATTTGCTAAAAGTGATGTTCAGAAATTTTATTAGCACTTGTTTCGGTAACCTTTCTCACATGGAATACTCACATTCCCTTGAAAGCAACACAGAACTCCAATAACTCTAAACCTATCCAAAAACATCACCATCAATAGCACATCTCATAAACACAGCTTCATATGTGTCTCAAGGGTAGACTTACACTTATACTTTCACCCCTGACAGACACAAACTTCTAGAAGCAAAATGCTAAAGGCCATGTTTGTCTTCTTTCATCTCCTCTCTAGCATTTGTTTGCAGTCCAAACGCACCTCACAAAACTGACAAAACTGTAGGGATCGTCTCTCATCAAAGACACCCCTGAAACAGTGACGCAATGAGACTGAGTCCACATGTAAAAATTTAAAAGAAAAAAAACAGGCATTCAACTCCAGACAGTAGCCAATCTTGCCATCACCTTGAATTGCTGCCTGTTACACTGAGAGGATGACTCCCCCAGGCAAACTCCAGCTGGAGAATAATTAACTTTTACACTTCTCTAGTGCTTTTATCTGACAACCTCAAGATACTTGACAAACATTAATCCATTTCACCTCAGAATACTCTCTGCTGCTGGCTAAATATTGCTATAAGGAATAAAAGAGTGGTACCACTGGTGGTTCAAGGCTTCATTGAACATTACATTGCTCTCCTCACAATGTACCAGTGGAAGAAAGTGCATATGGGGAGATACCAAAGGTTTCTCAGAGCTCTGCCTACTACACCAATATGACTTTAAGCAAAGCACAACATCAAATATCCCCGGTTTTTATTACCTATGTGAGTAGCTTGGCTGAACACTATGCTTTGAACTTATTCAGGTGAATCTTTCTCATCACACCAGAGCAAAGTTTACCTTTTAAAAAAAAATACTGTCTATCGTAGAATCTGGAAAACTTAGGATATTTTAAACGTGTCTGGGTTTTATGCTTCAAATGTGAGATAAAGCAAAAATGAGATGAAGACTAGGAAATCATATTTTTTACTATGGTACAGGTTATTTTTAAACCTAACTCTCGTTGTCTCTCCAGCACATTAAAATCAAAGCTAGTGACTGACTGTCAGTGTAAGGAATATGTTTGTACCAGTCTGCAAAGTCACAGCTGTTGGCCAACTTTCCTAAACAAAGAAAATACAGAAGTTATCAAGGCTTAGACTGTAGGACAAAATGAGCCTAAGCCTACAGGGAGGTGGTTTCTTTTTCTTATAGTCACAGAATCACAGAACATTACAGATTGGAAGGGACCTCAAAAGATCATCCAGTCCAATCCCCCTGCCACAGCAGGGTCCCCTAGATCAAGTCACACAGGAACATGTCCAGGTGGTTTTTAAATTTCTCCAGAGAAGGAGAATCCACACCCTCCCTGGGCAGCCTGTTCAAGTCCCTTGCTGTATAATGTCTAAAATGCAAACTTTTTAAAAGATGACACTGGATTTGGATTTACTAACAATTGTATTGGTGCTCTTCAGATGTACATTGAGAACTGCCCTTCAGACTAGTAAATCCTCTGCAAGTAAAGGGATGTTTCCCTGATGCAGTCATCATATATCCAAATACTGAAATCAATAGCACAAGTACAAGAAAATAAATGCCTGATACTAATTCAGGGTAAAGAAGGGTGGGTGTCAGGAGGATGGAGCCAAGCTCTTCTCAGTGTCTTCCAGTGACAGGACAAGGGGCAATGAGTGTAAGCTGGAACATAGGAGCTTCCACATAAATATCAGGAGGAACTTCTTCCCAGAGAGGGTGATGGAGCATTGGAAGAGGCTGCCCAATTAGACTAGATGATCTTTCAATTTCCCTTCCAAACCGTAATGTTCTGTGATTTATAATGACAGGAATATATATGCAATCTCGTGCAAGATTTTGGTCCAATGCAAGCCAGAGTTGATAAAAATATTTTTAATTTTACAAGAAATGCTCATGAATTAAAATGCAATGCTCAATAAATATTCATCAAATCACAGAATGACTTTGGTTGGAAAGAATGTCAGAGATCATCTAGTTCCAACCCTGCCCCCGCCATGAACAGGGATACCTCTCACTACAATATGTTCAATGGTCAGTTACCAGGGGAAAGAAGACCCAAAAACTGTCATCAGCAGGAGGACAAATAGCAGTGGACGCCATCAGAAACAGTAATTTTACAAAGCTACTTACGCCTGCCGGTCCCTGTACATCTTGTTAATTTTCTCCCATTGAAAGGTCAGCTGAGTCAGCTTTTCATGTATATTTGCTGCTTCTCTTGGTGTCGCACTTTGCAATGCTGGTATCTTCTTGTTATGAATAATGTCTACATGACCCATCAGTCTCCCCAGGTTATCTTTAATGCTCTGTAATAACAAGATTTTAAAGAAGGAAAATGAAACATCTTTTTTTACAGTTATATAAAAAAATTATTCTTATTAAAAAAAAAGGGAGGGGGAAGGAAATGTTAATTAAACAATAACCTTGATTAATAGTAACAGTTTACAATAACCAAGTAATACTGACTGAATGTCCATCCTTTCTTTGAAGTGTTAGTAAATTGTATCCTGAGAAAAGTGATGGCTGAAGGGGAAACAATGAACTGTTGGCTTCAGACACTTGTTAACTCTTCTATGCTGATGTTACATCTGCTTGGACTGCACGTCCTCTTAAGAACGCAGAACAAAGCCCCTTTTACACACACATGTGTATTCTTTAGTTGTTTTGTTGCTTATGCTTCTTTATTTTCCACAGATAGTAAGCATACCAAAGCAACTATGTGAACAGAGATGTGTTTCGAGTACCACTGGTTTTGCCGTTTGCTGGATATTCACAACCCAACACTTATCAATCTTCAAGCAGTACCTTGTTGCTTCAGAGAAAGATAAAATACTTCACCGTGCACCTACCTATCTGCAAAATTCCATGTGTTGGAAGAACAAAGACAAGAAAAGCACCAAAAAGGCTCAGATAATTCTCGAGACTGGTATATTCAAACAGCAACGTAGCAATAAATATCACCGTACTCCATTCAGTGTCACACTATTTCACCTTTGCTTATCAATTCTGCTTTTTTAATTAATGCTTAATACAGGCATGCATAGGCCTTGCTGAAACAACTGTACAGGAAAAGCTTTTACCAAAGAATCATAGGATCATAGAATGGTTTCAGTTGGAAGGGACATTTAGGTTCAACAATTACAACTGCCCTACAACAAGTGGGGACATTTTTAACTAGATCAGGTTGCTCACAGCATCATCCAGCCTGCCTTTGAATTTTCCAGGGATGGATTGAAAGGGACCTTCAAAGATATTGGCCAGGGACATCTTTAATTAGGTTGCTCAAAGCCCCATCCAGCCTGAGCTTGGACATTTCCAACGATGTGGAAGTGGATGAACTTAACCTATAACTTCTGTGAACAGTGTTTCTCAAACTACCTCATCAAATTTCCAGTGCTACTACCTATAACTCCTCTGCTGTGTTTCCGTCCCTTATTTCTTCTGAAATACTTAAGCTTCAAAACGAATACTGAGAAGTTGTAGTTGAGAATTTATCACAACAACTGACAAAAGGTATAGTCTCATTGAACACAAACCCATTCTTCTGTTGCTGCACAAAACTCTGGAGAAACTTTGCTCCAACGATAAGGGAGAACGCTGATCTGACAGAGTTATGAGAAGTACAAATTGCCAGCTCTTGTGTGAGAGGCTCTTTCACACCATCAGCACTTTTGAAAGCAGGCAAGGATCAAAGGATGTTGTGTTATTTTGCAGTAAGCAGAAAAATAATTAGTGGTAGAAAGACTACACACACACAAAAAAAAAAAAAGTCAAATTGCCCTCTGATACTATGTCACAGTCTGATTAAACCCTGTAGCTACAATCTGGTGGTTCTATTTCAACATGCATCGCAAAAAAGTCAGATTTACCTTTCCTTCATTTGTGAAGAGCAAATTCCTTCAAATTCCCCCATACACTCTGCATGTGGCCAAGAGGATTCCACAACCCTCTCCTCTCCTCTCCTCTCTCTCCTCCTGTCTCAGCTCCAGGAGAAAAAAGAGGAATCCCTCCAGCTCACCGTGAATTGCTGAACGGCTACTCCATGGTGGGGGAAGTGATGGTAGATCTGCACTAAGGTCTTGCTTCTTTGAGCCGCACAGATCTGCTGCGCCAGGGTCACTGCTGCCACGCTGGGGTCACCGCTGCCACACCGAGGCCGGTGCCAGGCTGGGCCGTGCCGCAGCAGGCCTGTCTTTTGCCCCCCACCACCCTGGAAGTGTGTGTGTGGTGGTTAGCACGGTGCAGCAACCCCTGTGCTGGGCTGGAAGCCCTCAGCAAAAAGAGGCAGGACCAAGATCACTGGCCCCTTTTATATTCTCACCTAGCGACACTCCTTAAGGGCAGGTCTTGGGCTAGTGTCACCTCCCCTCAGGACAGGTCACTGCAGGGCGGGGGTGGGTGTCCTCTTAAAGCAACATGACTTTTTCTTCATGAAAGTACAAATCTGTAGGTCTGAAAATTCTGGTAATTTTCAAATAGCAACAGTCTATTAATTTCATGTATTTTAACTACAACTAGATAAAACAGGCTAGCTTTTGTTGTTCTGTGTCCCTCTGTTCCCCTAATCTGAAGGAGAGGCATCTCATTTATAAACACATTGCAAATGGGATGAAATAGAGGTCTGATCCTTCAGACTTCTACTCACTAGAATAACCTAAATTATATAAGCTGAAGTCAAAGGAACATTCTTGTGGACAGCATTTTCTAGAGCTAGAAAAATCTGATCCTTTTGGTTGTAGTTTGTTGCTTTTTCACTGAAGTATTTCAAATAATGCATTTTAGAAATACATTTATGATCTTAAGACATAAAAATGCAACTATTTGAAAATTACAACAATTTGAATGGAATTTAAAGTATACTTAGGAAAATGTCACACCATGGGTTTGCTTTTCACAGAACACAGAACATTAGGGACTGGAAGGGACCTTGGAAGATCATGTAGTCCAATACCCCTGCCAGAGCAGGATCACCTAGACCAAGTCACACAGGATTTGACCAAGTCTCACGGGATTTGAGAGTCTCACACAGCATCCTCGCAGTCAAACTGAGGCAGTATTGGGTAGCAAGGTGGATGGTGAACTGGCTGCAGGATAGAAGCCAGAGAGTAGTGGTCAATGGGACAGAGTCTAGTTGGAGGCCTGT